>JARSSU010003323.1:0-27855 GCA_029619165.1 Eurosta solidaginis | reverse complement strand
GACTGTAGACCTTGTGAAGATTATAGGCGACTTAATTTTATTACAATACCAGATCGGATCGACATCCATTACCTCTTATTCATGACTTAAATAGAGATTTAAAAAATAAAAAAATTTTTTTTTAAATTGACCTTGTTAGTGCATATCACCAGACTCCAATGGCAGAAGTCGATCTATACCTACATACATACATACTTAATTTGAATTTTATATATATAGATTAAACATTAGTACAATAAGACTTAGACTTTTATAGTACAACAGCAAAATTATTAAAAACTGAAAAGACCCGGCAGACGTTGTCCTGCCCTAAATTTGGCCAATCTGCATACATTTTAATAAGCTTTTTCCGTCTGACCACATTTTGGCCTACATCCCGAGACCATAGTCACCCATGGGGTATGAAAATTACCCTCTAATAAAGCACTTATCAACAGCTTATATTTGATATCCACATTTTATAAACACATTTTAGGGGTACCCGGGTCCTCGTTTTCGCCTATATCTCGAGACCCTAGTCACCCAGGGGTATGAAAATTACCCTCTACTAAAGCTCTCATCAACAGCTTTCATTCGATATCAATATTCTATAAACACATTCTAGGTGTACCCGGGTCCACTTTTTGGCATATAGCTCGAGACCCTAGTCACCCAAGGGTATGAAAATTACCCTCTACTAAAGCACTCATCAACAGCTTTAATCTGATATAAATATTCTATAAACAGATTCTAGGGTACCCGGGTCCACTTTTTGGCCTATATCTCGAGACCCTAGTCACCCAGGGATATGAAAATTACCCTCTAATAAAGCACTCATCAACAGCTTTCATTTGATATCCACATTCTATAAACACATTCTAGGGGTACCGGGGTCCACGTTTTGGCCTATATCTCGAGACCCTAGTTACCAGGGGTATGAGAATTACCCTCTACTAAAGCACCATCAACAGCTTTAATCTGATATCAATATTCTATAAACAGATTCTAGGGGTACCGTGTCCACTTTTTGGCCTATAGCTCGAGACCCTAGTCACCCAGTGGTATGAAGATTACCCTCCCTACTAAAGCACTCGTCAACAGCTTTCATCTGATAGCCATATTCTATACACACATTCTAGGGGTACCCAGGTCCACGTTTTGGCCTATATCTCGAGACCCTAGTCACCCAGGGGTATGAAATTACCCTCTACTAAAGCACTCATCAAGAGATTTCATTTGATATGCATATTCTAGGGGTACCCGGGTCCACGTTTTGGCCTATATCTCGAGACCCTAGTCACCCAGGGGTATGAAAATTACCCTGTACTAAAGCACTCATCAACAGCTTTTATTTGATATCCATATTCTATAAACACACCCTATGGTACCCGGGTCACGTTTTGGCCTATATCTCGAGACCCTAGTTACCCAGGGGTATGAAAATTACCCTCTACTAAAGCACTCATCAACAGCTTTTATTTGATATCCATATCTATAAAACACTCTAGGGGTACCCGGGTCCACGTTTTTTGCCTATATCTCGAGGAAATATGCTGTTTTTGAGTATTTTCCCGGCAAGTATTCGAATTTTTCTCACCTTTTAAACCTTCCCTAGACCTCCACGAATAATTCAAGACAAAGATAAGATAAATCCGTTCAGCCGTTCTCGAGTTTTAGCGAGACTAACGAACAGCAATTCATTTTTATATATATAGATATAAATGCTTGGGGAAACAATAAAATCGAGACATCAAATACATCATATCATAAAAGTAATGCAAATAAGTATCAGCAACCCCACTAATCTCATCATGCTAGGGCCGATAAAATAAATAATTAAAAATAAAATTACATAAAATAAAATAATTATGTTGAGACTAAAATGTGTAGAACAAACATAACAGCTTGAAATTAAGTCACTCTTAAAAAACAATGGTTCATTGACTAGCAGAGAAGTGACTGTAGATCAGTTTTTAAACGGTTTTATTTAGGTTGACTTGACAGACTGGCTGGTTGGATGGCTGGCACGAATTTTGTAATTGAAATTTAAGTAACTTCCCTATAAGGTACAAGCTTGAAACTTGGAATATAGTTCAGAAGCCGATGACAATGCAATAATAAGGAAAAAATGCCGCTAGGTGGCGCAAGGATCGAGATATTCACAAAATCGTATTTGGGCCGATTTGGCTCATATTTGGAACACATAATACATACAAGAAAGAAAGCGACCTATGGAAAAATCGCCGATAGGTGGTGCAAGGATCGAGATATTCACAAAAATCGTATTTGTGGTCCGATTTGGTTCATATTTGGAACAATAATACATACATGAATAGAAAGCGACCTATGATGTCCGATTTGGCTCATATTTGGAACAAATATTACATACAGTCCGGTAGAAGTGACATCAAATATTTTGGAGTTGGAGGAGGGACAAGCATAGGTGGCGCAGAGTCGAGTAAAGTCTTTGGAAGGATTATGTACTGAGGCATTAGATTGTAACAAATTGTCAGGAAAGTCCTTGCAGTAATGAGTCACTAAATGAACTAAATAGATTGAGAAATAATAGGCAATTAAATAAAGGCTAAAAACTTGAAAATAAAATAACTAAAAAAAAATTTTAAGTTAAAGGTTTGGACGCGTAAATTTCTATTGATAGTCATATATAAGACCAACTGAACCCTAATCAGATTTTTAGAAAATTGAATTCCAAAGACGAACAGCGTTAATGAAAAACAGCCTTTCCGAATTTTTAAATTTAAATGTGGGAAGTACTAACTCCAAGGAGCGCTCTGATCTGGGGAATGTGAGTTTATCATATAGATACCGAGGTGTTTTGCAGTGCATAAGCCGATATAAGAAAATACAGTTTCTGGATTTCATATATTCGGAAATCTCACATCCCAGAAGAGAGGTTCTCCACGCAGAAATATGGTCAAATTTGCGCAATCCATAAACATATCGGGAAACGTGGTTAAATAGAACGTCTATTTTATGAGAAGAACTAGAATAAAGTCTACTATATACAAACTCAGAGCATGTAATAATAGGTAAAGTCAACTGTAGCGCCATATTTCGCCTAATAGTAAGCGGTGTGAAATGTGCAGATTGTCTCAGGTTCCTCAGAGTGGCACAAATTTTGCGTATGGTCGAGGTGATATGATCTATGCAGCTAAGAGAAGAGTTGATTACGAATCCCAAGTTGGTAAACTTTACTGACCAGCTTTAATGCACAATTGTTCAGAATAACAGCTGGAATGTCTTCAGCCATCACTTTCCGACTATGCATGGGCAGGACATACGATTTTGTGCATTTAGGCTAAGATAATTCAGAGTAGCCCAGCGAGAAATGGAGTCTATATCTTTGTTTAGTTTTCAACAACCACACTAACGTTAAGAAGGGGACCTGAAACATACAGTTGATATCGTCAGCATAAACGTGCGTGGTAACGTACTTGCAGTCAGAAATACGTCATTAATAAATATACTAAATAGCAAGGGACCCAAAACTAGAGCCGTAAGGAACACCACACTTCAGGGTTTTAAGTTGCGAGGCTAATGATCAGATTTTAACCTTTTCAAACGAGCAGATAAATAGTCCTTTAAAAACACTGAAAGCTGACTCACCAAACCCGAAATAAGATTTGAGCTTAGAGCAAAGCTGAGTCAAATCCTTTTGAAAAATCGAGCAAACATAAGAGAGATAATTCACCTTTGTCAAAGCAAATTCTCAAGTCGTCCATGATTTTAACCATTGCGGTTGAGCATCCATGCTTTGCTCTAAACCCCCCTGCAGAGGAGATAATAAATCATTTTCAGATAGATGCTTAGAACCTGCTCAGCCATTAACAACTCCAGTATTTTCGACATAGATGGAAGATGCTAATTGGACGAAAATCACTGGGGGAAGAAGCAACTTTAGTTTGCGCCACAGGACACACAAGCGACTTACTACGAATCAGGGAAGGAGGATGTGGTGAAACAATGATTAATTACATGAGTTAAGGGACTTATAATATAGGGGAAAATCAACTTTATAAACTTAATAGGTATCACCACCAGCATTCCATTTTATTTTGAAGATACACCTAGCCACATCAGCTTCAGTTACGCTAGAAAATTCGAAAGGAGCGCCAGAGTACATAGCAAATTGACATGGAATGGATTCAGGCGAAATGGCAGTCGATGAGACACTGTTTATAAAGGTACTGTTCATTACATCATATCTAAAGTACATTCTGATTTGCCAAACCAAACCAAACCAAACTCGAAGGTTTTCGATATTACGCCAAAAAGTTCCACACGGTAGAGCGGGGTTAAGCTTAGCAGAAAAATACTTCAGTTTCTCACTCCTTATTATTTGCGTAGCTCGATTTCGAGCCATGCGAAAGCCCTCCCAGTTAGCAGTACTTCTATTGGACTTCCAGACACGATATGCCTTACTGCGAATTTTAATGGCTTCCTGGGACATTGCTTTTGAACCAGGGGCAAGGACTCATTTTTTTATGTCGGATTGGGATGTGGGTATCAAATGCAGTTAGCATGCGGCAGTTAAGACACTGTAGTTTTTCACTACCGGTGGGATAGATACTATGGGTCGATTCTATTAAGGTCAGACGAAAGTCACGGTACGTAAAGATATGCTCAGAAGGTGGGTGATTAAAGTGGATATCAAATACACAAAATATAAGATCGTGGTCAGAAACGAATGACATTTGATCGAATTTTGAATGCTTGATTGGCTTTCAATTTATAAAATTATTTTATCATGTACACTTTTGTTCATGAAAATTTTTGTATTTGAAATATATGTGACCCGGTCTATGAAAGGTGGCTTATGACTAAAAAAAATTACTACTACTAAGAACTGAAGAATTGCATTGTTTACCTTTAACAGCTGTTTTCTCGCAATTTATTTTTTGAGTCATAAGCAACCTTTCCATAGACCGGGTCACATATATTTTTTTATTCATTTAGAAATTTAAATCTTAAAATATTAATAAAATAAAAGTTTTTTTTATTAAAAATTATTACACATAATGACATTATTATTACAAATAAATACATAGGCGATCCTGTAATCGAACCGGTTAAACCTCACAATTTAAAAAAACAAGTAAGGAAGGCTAAGTTCGGGTGTAACCGAACATTACATACTCAGTTGAGAGCTATGGAGACAAAATAAGGAAAATCACCCTGTAGGAAAATGAACCTGGGGTAACCCTGGAATGTGGTTTGATGACATGTGTATCAAATGGAAGGTATTAAAGATGTATTTTAAGAGAGAGTAGGCATAGTTCTATGGATGGACGCCATTTAGGGATATCGCCATAAGGTGGACCAGGGCTGACTCTAGAATTTTTTTGTACGATATGGGTATCAAATGAAAGGTGATAATGAGTATTTTAAAAGGAAAGGGCCTTAGTTCTATAGGTGAACGCCTTTTCGAGAAATCGCCATAAAGTGGACCAGGGGTGACTCTATAATATGTTTGTACGATATGGGTATCAATGAAAGCTGTTATGGTATTTGAAAGCAGTGATCCTTAGTTCCATAGGTGGACACCGTTTCGAGATATCGCACATAAGGTGAACCAGGTGGGTGGTGTGTCATACTAGTTAATGCTGGCATTGTAATAAGGGTGAATCGGAACATGGAAGGCATAAGTGTTTGAGGGCATAGTATAAAACAGTGACATTAAGAGGGAGTTGAGACACCATTGGTACTCTAATCAGACGTGCACATTCTAGAGTCGCTCACTGTGCACAAACACCCGCTCTTCTAGTGCCGAAAGTGCTGCGGCGGCGTAGTGTCCTTAGCCTAATTAGGGCGTAGGGCGATAGTGTGCGGTAGAGACGGTCTAACACCCAGTGAAATGTGTTATGTATGGACATAATAATGGTGGGGTATGAAGAACAATCAACATGGTGTGCAAGCGGCGTGGTGCAGTGAAACGCATAAATATGTACATGACAACAACCAGGGGGCGAATGAAAGTACATGTAAAAAAGATCGTCGATGAGGAGTGAAAGATAACGGGGCCTAGGTGTGATCACGGAAAGAAAATACATCGTCCGAACATAATAATAGGTTGTACACACAGGGTGTGAAACGCACACTGGAAGGTGGGTGTGTGTTAGGCAGAAATGACGTGTAAATAGGCACAAACGGTAGTCCGGGTGGTCGAATAACATTGGGGGCTCTTACAGCGGTATGGGGCGACATGATTCGCTTCCTATAGCCTGTGAGCGAACACATGTTGTCAGTGCAGGATCTATAGAATCGATATAGATGGGCCAGGGGTGACTCTAGAATGTGTTTTGTACGATATGGGTATCAAACGAAAGTGTACTGAATGACATTTACACGAGGAGTGCGGCAATAGGTCTCATAGGAGGACGCCTTTTGCGAGATACCGCCATTAGGTGGGCCAGGGGTGACCCTAGCTACATGTTGTACGTGCATGGGCCTATCAACGAAGGTGTTACGTGAGCATTTAAAAGAGGTGGAGTGGCATTAGGTCTAACTAGGTGGACGCTTTTCGAGATATCGCCATTCAGCCAGGGTGACTCTAGAATGTGTTTGTACGATATGGGTATCTAAATGTAAAGGTGGTCATGAGTATTTTAACAAGGGCAGTACCCTTAGTCTATAGGTGTGACAGCCTTTCGAGATATCGGCAATAAGGTGGACCAGGTGACTCTAGATTGTTGTACGTATGGGTATCAAACGAAACGGTGTTACTGAGCATTTTAAAGGGAGTGGGCAATTAGTCTATAGTGGACGCCTTTCGAGATATCGCCATTAGGGTGGCCGGGGTGACTCCCCTAGATGGTTGTACGTATGGTTATCAAACGACAGGTGTTACTGAGCTTTTAAGCAGGGAGTGTCATTAGGTCCTATAGGTGACGACCTTTCGAGATATGCCATTAGGGTGGGCCAGGGTGACTCTAGAATGTTTTCTTTTATATGGTATTTTTCCAATTTTTCCACTTTTTAGGTCTTTGATAGGTTTTCTTTCAAACTTCTTTTTTCTTTATATTGTTATTTTTTCCAATTTTTTCACTTTTTAGGTCACTTGTTCCGATGTGGTCAAGGGACCATGGATACGCTTTGGGTATATGGGGCGGGTTTCCCTCTTCACCTTTCACAAATAAAACCACTACACTTCCTTTAAAAATTCACAAACAGGTAGGCTTTTATTTTGTGTACAATGCTTATTAATATAAACTAATAATTTTGATTAGTTAGATCGGTATATAAATTATTTAATATTTTAAAATCACTCAAACTTCACAATAATATTTCGCGACAATGCACAGTGTTTCGTGTAGAACGAGCTAGCTGGACAAAAACAAAGTTCTTATTCCAAGAAAAGTGTAATGAGAAATGAAAGAAAACAAACAAAATAACGGGATTTTTGCTTGCTTTTTTTTTGATATTTTTGCTCATATATATTGAGTAATTGAAGTAAGAAGGCAGGAGTGGCCGTAAAATGCATTGATTAATTTGCAAAATTCTTATTGAATATTAAGCTTCATATTTCTTTTAAGTAAACACTTATATAAAATTTTTTTGATGGATTCTAAGCTCGAAGGTAAGTAAAATTTTTTAATAGTAATTCTTTCGCAATTAGAGCATTTTCAATATATTTAAAATTCCGTTATTACACCTTAAATTCTTAAGGGTTCGGCAGCGACTGTTTATGAGTCACGGTGCACACATCGCACACCCTCACTTTGGCCTGACCGTTTGCTTATGTTGCACATCGGCGTATCAGATGTTTGCAGGCAGTGGTTATTTAAATGCGGAGTTGTACGTCCACCACACAAAGGGTATGCGCGGTATCTGAGAAAGCAACTTCCATAGTGATTTCTCTTTTTACTCTTACATTAATTAATATCAAATTAAACAGAAATGTGTTTTTTTCGGTTCCTCCAGGCGTATCCAAAAATACCAACCTTAAAGATAACATAAAAGAATACTAAAGGAATACAAGCCAAACCCAACTCCGCAATCAAACTTTACGTGTTGAAATAATCTAAGTTTTTAGTGCAGCCATAGTTCTGAAAGTCCCATATGACTTGTTTTTTTTTCAATTCCATATATTACGGGCGTTATGCTGTATCAAACATTCCATTTGTATGGTAGGTGCCACCCCCTTTTTATACTCAGTTGAGCAGAGCTCACAGAGTATATTAACTTTGATTGGATAACGGTTAGTTGTACAGCTATAAAGGAATCGAGATAGATATAGACTTCCATATATCAAAATCATCAGTATCGAAAAAAATTTGATTGAGCGATGTCCGTCCGTCCGTCTGTCCGTTAACACGATAACTTGAGTAAATTTCGAGGTATCTTGATGAAATTTGGTTTGTAGGTTCCTGGGCTCTCATCTCAGATCTCAGACTATAACCACGCCCACTTTTTCGATATCGAAAATTTCGAAAAACCGAAAAATGCGATAATTCATTGCCAAAGACAGATAAGGCGATGAAACTAGGTAGGTGGGTTGACCTTATGACGCAGAATAGAAAATTAATAAACTTTTGGACAATGGGCGTGGCACCGCCCACTTTTAAAAGAAGGTAATTTAAAAGTTTTGCAAGCTGTAATTTGGCAGTCGTTGAAGATATCATGATGAAATTTGGCAGAAACGTTACTCCTATTATTATATGTATGCTTAATAAAAATTAGCAAAATCGCAGAACGACCACGTCCACTTTAAAAAAAAATTTTTTTAAGTCTAATTTTAACAAAAAATTCAATATCTTTACAGAATATAAGTAAATTATGTCAACATTCGACTCCAGTAATGATATTGTGCAATAAAATACAAAAATGAAAGAAATTTTCAAAATGGGCGTGGCTCCGCCCTTTTTCATTTAATTTGTCTAGGATACTTTTAATGCCATAAGTCGAACAAAAACTTACCAAACCTTGTGAAATTTGGTAGGGGCTAGATTCTGCGACGATAACTGTTTTCTGTGAAAAAGGGCGAAATCGGTTGAAGCCACGCCCAGTTTTTATACACAGTCGACCGTCTGTCCTTCCGCCCGGCTGTTAATACGATAACTTGAGCAAAAATCTTTACTAAACTCATCTGAACTCACTTTGTATTGGTGTAAAAAATGGCCGAAATCCGACTATGACTACGCCCACTTTTTCGATATCGAAAGTTAGGAAAAATGAAAAAATTCCATAATTATAAAAGGGATGAAACATGGTAATTGGATTGGTTTATTGACGCAAAATATAACTTTAGAAAAAAACTTTGCAAAATGGGTGTGACACCTACCATATTAAGTGGAAGAAAATTAAAAAGTTCTGCAGGGCGAAATCAAAAGCCCTAGGAATCTTGGCAGGAATACTGTTCGTGGTTTTACATATAAAATAAATTAGCGGTATTCGGCAGATGACGTTCTGGGTCACCCTGGTCCAGATTTTGGTCGATATCTACCTTAACAACTTTCATTTTATACCCATATCGTACAAACAAATTCTAGAGTCACCCCTGGTCCACCTTTATGGCTATATCTCGACAAACCGCCCACCTATAGAACTAAGGCCCACGCCCTTTTAAAACACTCATTAACACCTTTCATTTGATACCCATATCATACAAACAAATTCTAGAGTCACCCCTGGTCCACCTTTATGGCGATATCTCGAAAAGGCGTCCACTTATTGAACTAAGCCCACGCTCTTTTAAAATACTCATTAACACCCTTCATTTGATACCCATATAGTACAAACAAATTCTAGATTCCACCCTGGTCCACCTTTATGGCGATATCCCTAAATGGCGTCCACCCACAGATCTATGGCCTACTCCCTCTTAAAATACTCTTTAATACCTTCCATTTGATACACATGTCATACAAACACATTCCAGGGTTACCCTAGGTTCATTTTCCTACATGGTGATTTTCCCTTATTTTGTCTCCATAGCTCTCAGCTGAGTATGTAATGTTCGGTTACACCCGAACTTAGCCTTCGTTACTTGTTTTATATTGAAGTTATGTTTAGCCTATGACCATCTTTGGAAGTTTTCTAGTGGGTGATTCAAATTTAGTTGTGATCGGCGGATCCGTTTAGGGCGCAACCCGCTTTATACCTACATACAAACATTCATAATTTTTACTTTATATATATATAGATAGAAGATGTGGATAGACTGAAGTTAACAAAAAATTTTAACGACGGAAGATTACTAAACATCCAAAAGGAATAACAACCAAACAACGTTGTATACAACTTTAGCTCTTATAAAAACCTAAGTTTGTACGGCAGCCATAGTTCTTAAAAATCCCATTTGTATGGAAGGTGCCACGCCCCTTTTTCCCCAATTCCACATTTTACTTGAAGGACTTAACCTCACCAATTAACCTTACCAATTTTCATTATCCTACCATTACTACATTCAGAGATATGCAGTGTGATAACTTCCATTTATATGGGAGGTGCCATGCCCCTTCTCCCCCACCCCACATATTTTTGGGGGTGTTAGGGATTGACCGCATATAACTCCTAACTGAATTTCAATGTTCTAGCATGAATACCTTCAGAGTTATGTAGTGCCAAATATTCATTTTGCATGGGAGGTGCCACGCCCTTTTTATATATCGATATTATTTTTAGCCTATGACCATCCTTGGAAAGTTTCCAGTGGGTTGTGCAAATTTGGTTGTTATCGGTCCATCCGTTTAGGACGCAACTCGATCTATACCTACATACATACATACACACATAATTTGAATTTTATATAAATAGATAGATAGATAGATGACCGCGTAGCTTCAGTTTTCCGATTAGTTCGACTGTCCACTACGTTAGGGTAGAAGCGGTCATTTGTTCGACTACCTTAGAAAAGCTTTTACTTTACCACCTTGAGTCTCCTTAGCCTCTCCTGGTACATTTGTAACAGCAGCCGTCACGTGTAGGCAGGGCCATAGAGAGAAAATCCGGGCCCGGGACTAAACAATTTACGGGCCCCCTATAAAAAATCCACTAATAAATTTGATTAACTTGAATTAATGACGTCTCATTTATGAATCATTATTGATGGATTACATAAAAAAATTGTTTGCAACATCAACTAAATGATTTTTGGGCAAAACAATCAATTAACACAGAATATTTACTTATACTATTTTATTGTAACGTAGAAATAAAATTCTGTTTTAACAGCCATATATTGTTTCAAATAATCTTTTCTAGTTATTTGGTAACATTGTAATACATTTCTGATAAATTTAATGATGATTATATATTTTAATTATTCAATATAGAAAGCTCGGATATCAAAGAGTGGCTTTACTTACATTTTTCGCTGCAAAATTATTATAATAATATAAAATTTAACAGTCTTGCCAAAACTGATTCAACACAAAGCGTGGCAAGTTCTGAAACTCGCTCTTGAAACTGAAGGAACGTTCTGCACTAGCCACAGTATATTCTGACCCCCTAACCCGCGGTAGGTATGCCTGTCGTAAGAGGCGACTAAAATACCAGATTCAAGGGGCTGTGTAGCGCAACTCTTCAAGTTGCCAGCGCAATATACAGCTTCTCCAAACCCAATTGTCAACCTCACCTATCCGCGGCGAATCCTGTCTCACTAACAGACGAGGCTTTGGCGACCCCAAGCTCCTCATGGAACTTGGTGGTGGGGATGGAGGGATGGCCTGAAGGTTTAATGTGGCCATATAAATCGTTCCCGAGATGTTCGGGCTAACACCTTAATGGTGCTGTGTTACCGGAGCGTACCGGATCTGTATCCGGCAAAGGACCATCACATGGATAACACTCCCCAAAACCTTCGGGGAGCAACGTTATCGCTACAAACAACAACTAGCTACAGTGACAGGTATAGTGCAAAAGATACGTAAATCAACACAAATGTTGGGGAAAATTGTATACAGATTTTGAACATAGATGGCATTTAGCAATTCCTATGGTGACAGACCTTTATCGTAAATGTGTTTCAAGTGAATTATATCACATTCTAAGCTTTGAGAAATGTCCGACTTGTATTTTTCGACAAATTTTGCTGCGCTCGCCCGAACCGTTGTTTCATCCATCTCTTCAAATTGCCACAAAAGGGAAAACGTCTCGCTCAAATTTCTCATAGCTGCAAATCGTTCAGTATTGCCCGTGATTACCATTCACCAGGAATGTATTGCTTTTAAAATCAAACTCTGAATCATCCGTAAACATCTCATTTAAATTATCTTCAGAACGTATTTTGGGTTTTCTCTTTCGAATATCCGGAAACTTTCGCGAGATGTTCAATTGAATAGCAACTATAATAATAAGGCATCTAGTTGTCGGACCTCAACATCTATGGTGGCGTTTCTAGCTTGGAGGACCATGTTTCTTTCATTAATGGTAGTCAGTATTTTGAACCAAACTGAGGGCAGCAAGATACATTCGAACTTGTTAATGTACTTGAGAATGCCGGTAACATCTCCGTATGCTTGCGCAGTCAAATTTGGCTTTTGTGTGAAAGACTATGAAGAGAGCTCGGTACATTTTTTTTGAGGATATCCCATCGTTGTGGAGTGCTGCTGAAAGTTAAAACATTTTTGTACAACTCCGAAGAAAGTAATTGCAGCCGTACGACATTCTGCAGCATCAACACCACATAAATTGAGACTGTGGGTTGCACAAGGCGAGTAATCAGCATTCGAGTTTTTGTCGAGAATGTGACGTAGTCAGCGATTTTCTGACCAGTTTTTTGGTTACAATTCACGAAAGCCAAAAACCGTTTTTGAATTGTAAAACTGGTTGCTTTCGAATTGAAATGGAGTTAGCGCAAATGAACGTTGACTACGTGACTAGCATCAGGCATAGCATCAACGATAATAGAAAAATACTTGGCTTTCTTTCCTTGATCTAATATAGTACCCTCACGTGTTTTGCACAAATATATATAACTCGTTCTGAATGCCTGGGGAAAGAAAGTGAACTTGTCAACGTTTTTGCTGCTGTTGTGAAATCCTAACTTTCTCCAAATGATCTCTAAGTATCGTATCATAATGGCTTATGAGATCTTAGATGCCCAAAAAATGTCCATCGTTTCGCTCACCAAGATATATACTTTCGCCTTTAAAAGCTAGGCCTCTTTCACCCAAAAATAAAATAGTGTCCAAAATTCTATATAAATTTCTTTCCACTTTTGAATTTCAGTGATTAGCTGGTCATTGATAAGTGTATCAATTGTAGCCTCCTTTTGAATTAGATTTTGTAAAGATCGCTACTGAATATAACATTTACGCCGCGATTCTGAGCGTTACAGGTAAAATAGTACCCAGAACATTATGTAACCGAATATCGTTACCAGTTTTTTTATCCGCGATTCTGGCCCAAGTGGTAACGCTGTCATCACCGAAAAACTCACCAGTGTCTGTGGAGAAATTTGAAATGTAGTTTTCTTCGCTTTCACGGTTGCCACTTTGGTCCATTTGGACCAGAAATGGTCTTGGTCCGCTGGTCCCTTTTCTTCAATTTTGGTTCTTTTTAGGCAGTAGCCACGATTAGTACTTTTCTTTCTTTTTCACTCAGGTAAAAATTCACAATATTACCCAAAAATTCGCCACACTTTCGTTAGCCCCCATATAATTTTGAATTTACTTCAATGGAACTCTCACCATAAAAAATTGCTCAGGCAATAAAATGTACCAGAACAATAACATTTCACCTAGGATATAATTTATGCCAGGCATTAAAAAGAAAAGTGTTGGCAAACACATTCTCGTTAATTGTTGATGAAATAACCCACTAATCACAAAAACTATTGTTTTATAATAATATTAATAACGGCTAGATATTTCGATCGGCTATACAACACTATGTAAAATATATGAAAATAAAAATTGATTCTCGCCTAGCATAGCTTATAGCGAGCACTCTGCCGTGAGTCTAACACTTTCAAAACTTATACAAAGAAATTCTATGCATTACTTCTCGTTTGGCACGTTGATATTTAAATCTTTCTCACCCAGCTCAATGAGTTCAAGGAATTCCAGGACTATTGTGGTGTTAAGCCACGCAAGGTAATTGAAAACTAAGTATCTTGGCACAAGAAATATTTTAACTCGAAGACAGAAGGAAGCAAATGCAAAAGAGATTTGATTTCTGAAGAAATGTTTTATATAAAATTATTCCCGTAGGTGCTAGCAGAATCCCTGAGGCCTGGGATCAAAACTCACACTTACTGAATCTAGATAAGAATCTGATATGAAATTTAAACGTTAAGGGAAAAAATAAGCATCTATAAAAATAGCACTAACAAAATTGCTTAGTTTCATTTATGATTTACTGATTTTTCCACATACATAGTTCAGCAACACCAGAACGCAAATTTTGAACCGTTTCTTCGTAAAACCTAACTGCACTATACATTTTATTTCATTGCAATCAACAACATAATGCTAGAACCAAGAGCTTTTTGGCCAAAACTAGTGTTACGAATATTAGCAAAACTAAGGGGAGCTGCTATCTCTAAGCCGATGCTAAGCAGTGACGTGAATTCACATCAATAATTCAATCATTATGTATCTAGAGCTGATCGAACGAATTTTCATTCGGTATTATTATGACGCGCGTTCGCATGAAGGCAGCGTTATTGTGAATTCGATACAATCAAAAGTTCACAATAGCACATTTCCAATACTCTGTCAAATAAAATAATAAACAAAGCAGAACTATATATAAATGCAATATTAAAATAAAGTATGGGGACTACAACGGAATGTGGTGATAATCGTCAGCTGAAGAGGACAGCTTACTGGAGCATAGTCCAGAGTAGAAGTGACGGGTGAGATGCTTCAAATCCTTTGGAAGGAATTCCACCACGTAAGTGTGGTGAATGAAATTAGAGTTTTTAGTTTATAGATTTATGCAACACTTCCGACTGTCCAAAGAAGCGTCATGGACTTGTGTGCCGTACTAGATGACACACAGATGAACTGCTGCAGCAATGCACAAGAGCCAACGGTCTCATTCCGAGTCTTTTTTAATTTGGCATAGCGAGTATCTCCTGATTTGAGTGCGTCAGGGAATCCTAAGCAACTGAGCATTGGAATAACGAAATGCAAATCCAGCAATAACTCGGTGTGGAGACTGATCAGGAGTGTGTGTGTGTATAATCAAATCTACTCAGTAGTCGTTAAAATTACTACTAGGTAGTAAAAAGCAGAACATAAATAAGCAAAAAACTATACATTTTTAACAATCACTTCTTTCTATTCGATACAGCGTCGACTAGTGCAAATTCTATTCGCTTAGAGAAATTAGTAATTTACACACGAACGAAAATTTCGACCGAGATGAGTTGTCATACTACACATATCTCAAATTCGATATTTGACCGAATGTTACGATAGCAGCGAAGATCGAAGATCGAATAATGCTGCGATAATATGGGCCGTTTGTATACAATCATTCCCGTATCAAACTCACACTGTACTGAATCTAGCTCTGATGATGAAGTTTAAACGTTCAGGGAAAAAGTAAGCACTTTATAAAAAAGCACTAACAAAGATTCGCCTAGTTTCATTATGTGATTTACTGAGTTTCCACATACATAGTCGGCAACACCAGAACGCAAATTTGACCGTTCTTACTAAAAGCTAACTGCACGTAATACATTTTATTTCATTGCAATCAACAACATAATGCCAGAACCAAGAGCTTTGTGACAAAAACTAGGCGGATGTCGTTGTTGTTGGATTGTAGCAATGCTCGGCCCCATCTAATAAGACCGCGACCGATCACAAATTGTCCTCAATATCCTCTAACGGGAGTCCAAGGAAACTTGCGTTCAACAGGGGTGGACCTAAGGAAGGGGGTGTTAGAGGCGTTGGTTCCACATACAATTAAAGAGATGGTTGGTGTCATGTGGGGACACATTGCAAGCAGGGCATACATTTTGTATGTCGGGGTTGATTCTGGATAGGTAAGAGTTTAACCTGTTACAGTATCCAGAACGAAGTTGAGCAAGAGTGACACGCGTTTTCCCTGGGGAGTATGCGCTCCTCTTCTGCGAGTTCTGGATATTTTTCTTCAAGTACTGGGTCACCGGGCAATTCCCGACATTAAGGTCGACGCCTGTCTATGGAGTTCACCAAGGACCTGCTTTGTGTTTTTCCGCTTCATACGCTGGGTTCTCAGGTGCCGTATTCCTCAAAATGCTTACGGAGATGACTCCTTAGGCCCCTAGGCGGTGCTGGTCGTCGCAATCAGATGTGTCTGTTGGTGATGCCCAGGTTTCATGGGTATTCAGACAGAGAAACTGTTGTGTCGGCATCTCATTCTCTCCCGGAAGGGGAGTATTCTCGCCTCATTATGCAGATGGTGTTCGTGGTGGACATAACGATAGACAGCCGTGGCGATGTCGCAGAGATGCAGTATTTTCCGAGCAGGCCTGTAGTTGTCGATGTCGCAGTGAGTAGTCGCTTGCGCGACGCATGATGGGCAGGACGTCGTAGCACGTACTCGGCTGGCTAATTGCTTTGTAGTGTGGTCAGAGCGTACTTTATCTACTATTTCGCCAGTACTGCAGCAAGTGATTTGAGGATTTCTATTACAGTTCTGAATATCTATGAGACAAATTGCGGTTAAGCTAGTGTACTGCACAAACAATGTGAGATCCTGATCAACACGTCACACAAGATTTGTGATCGGACAGTCAGCGGTAGCGTCGTGCATCGACGTGGATGTTCATATGGTCGACATTTGTGCGTCCAGTGTGTGGTAAATAAGGTGCGCAGAGAAGATTTAGTCGGTGACAATGCCAGGTTTCGCGAGTGCGAAAAACTGGATCGAGATCAGAGATAGCGTGTATTTTAGTGCATAGCTCATCGATACTTGGGCCTGGGCCTAGTGCGCACATTATTGTGCAGTCATCGGCGATTAGCTTAGCTATGTAGAATTAAACAAACAAAGCGCGAGGATAGCAGTGACACACACTGTAGACACACCCGTGTTAATATTCTCCTTTGTTGATGTTTCGTCTTCTGAATTGCACCGATGCTGCCGATCCACCCAGATAATTTGCGGTCCCCCTTTTAAGACATGGGTGGAAGGTGGACCTTCCAGGTCATGCAGTAACGAGCCATGGTGGACCGTATCAAAGCTTTTGATAGGTGCGAACGCTACGAGTACTGTTCTATGGTGGGGATATTGGTTTGTCAAACCGCAATTTATCTGGGTCCCGACCCGCTAATGACATTAGCGCGGAGGTAAGTGCTATGGAGTTTCTGAAGCCATGCTGATGAGCGGCTAGCTGCAAATGTGTGCTTGGAAATAAGCGGAGCAAATGGTTCAAGCGTCTTTGCCCACTGGCGATACGGAGACAGCATATACGGCGACGCGATATTACTCACCTACGTTAGCTGGTTTACAGGTCGTAGTAGCGGTGGACCACACGTTGAGCCACATTCCATTTCTCGGTGTATGACAAAGTGGAAAGAGACAGGTGAAGACATGCGCTAATATTTGAAACCCTCTTTCCCTAGGTTTTTAAGCATCGGCATGGCTATGCCGTCTGAACCCCTACTGCTTTGGATGGTTAGCTGCGACCATGGGTCGTCCTCAACCTCTGTAGCGCAGCGGTGATGTGTATATAGGCAGGACGCGCTGAGTTGTGTGTTATGTGACGATGATCGTATTGTACTCTCCGTCTATCTTGGCGACGTAGGAGGCATGTATATGATCGACGGCTAGAAAGCAGCTCGCGCGACTGTTTTTCGCATCCGACAGCACCTTATCGCAAAGGCGATGGAAACTTGTAGGAGGGATGTAGATGTTGATGATTTCTAGATTTGCATCGCCTGACCGGACAGATAGGCCTTGACGTTCTAAGACATTGTCACTGCGGTCGATGCCAGGATCAAATATATGATATTGCACAGAGTGGTGTATAATAAACGCGAGGCCGCCTCCATTTCCGCTCTCGCGGTCTTTCCTGTGGACATTATAACCAGAGCAGGTCTGCAATGCAGATCTTGCTGTGAGTTTAGTCTCTTGAATCGCAGCAATGCGGATGTTGTGCCGCTTCATGAAATCGACTATCTCCGTAATCTTCCCAGTTAGTCCATTACAGTTGAACTGCAAAATTCTGAAGTGCATGAGGGGTGACGCCGCCACTCTAGGGGTAAGTGAGGGGTGACTACGCCTAGGTTGTGGAAGGCCAGGACGCAATTGCTGTTGTGGCCTTGGGACTGGGCGCCCTTGGGCAAGCATTGGGGTACCCGGATGATTTGGGTTTGCGACCTGGCAACATGGCGCGATGAAACCCGTCGGGGGGTTGCCGTCGCGGAGACCAGAACATCTAGGAAAGTGGCACCACCCAGGCAGGAGCTGCATTGAGCGGATGTCGCAAACCTATATATTCTGTGGTGGCAGACGGTGCAAACGGAGGCAGGGACTAAGAGTCTGTTTCCCTGACCTGCACGATTGCTGCCAGAAAAGAGTGGGAGAAGAAGACGGGGGCAGGGGCTGATGCTCAGCATTGCAACCAGCTCTACTACGAAGGTAGTAGTTATGAGTGGTATCAGCTGTTTGAGTTGTTGGCGCCGTGGGGCGCGAGCAGCAGCGGGTACTTGTTGTGGCTTGCTGAGCAGCGAAGCTGCTGGAAGGTAGTGGGGATACGCTTAGGCGTAGACTACGGGACGCCCTTGGGCGTGAGCAGCAAGGAGCTACAAAAGATTTATAAAAATTACGTGGACGTCGGGTTTTGGGATCAAGCCCAGAACAACCTGTCCGATGCAACCATCCCTTGCACGAGACACACTGAACAGAGTATGACCGTCCTAAAAGATTCTTTTCTGGCAAATGCAGCAAAACCATTTCTCATGACCGGGGTCAGGAGACGGACCCGGATTGGGTTCGATACCTTCCCGGAGTAAGAGAATATGTAGCAGTCCTGCTGCAAGGAGCTGCTGGAGGATGACAATTTGTGGGAGGGACGAAACAAATTAAATGGGGTCACACTGAAATGACAGTCCTTGGTCGGGAAAAATCCCGAGTCGCTCCGGTACATAGAACCGACTGCCTTGGGAAGCGAGAATAAGCCACTCTTATCGGACGGTTGGAAAGGCCGTCTTTCCAATCCTCCCTGTACCAGCTTTTATGTAAACATAATTAATTATAATATAGCATTGTTGGAGGAATATACGTGATTCACATGAACACTCCAGCTGTTTGTCTGGGACGATATTTTAAGGAATTCTTTCCCAATTTGACTGCGAGCGATATATGTATTTGACTTGATGCATTTATGAGGTATAATTCAAGAGTTTTGGTGTTATTTTTGTATGAATTACGAAAACAATTCACTAGAGCCTTGGGTAGCTGCCAAGGGGTAAAGATTTGGTTGGTTTCCTATAAAAGTTTGCTTTTACAAAGACCTGTATAGATTTTTTTCGGGAACAAATTATACATACGAGCCTGACCCCTGCGCATCTTCCGCAACCATTATAAAAGCGTCGTCCAATATCAACAGAAATCAGCTCTTCTATTAACTTGCAGCTTGCTCTGCTATCTAGCGTATAATAGACTGCCGCGGATCAATTAAAACGTACAACTGCCGGTAATGCAGTGCAAATATTCACAATAGTGTCATAGTACAAATAGATCACTTTGTGTGCTAGCAATCGTTTATTCTTAAGAAATTATTTTAATAAAATATAGCTAGACAAAAGCACTACCACAAAAATTGCCCAAAGCTCGCTAATAGCCCGAATATCCATCTTTACAACCAAAACTTTATTTATAGATTTGGATTCCAAATAAGAGCAAAAAAGACACCCGTACATAAAAACAGCAATTAGAAATAATATATATGATGATAGGATGGAAGCGTCAGGGATCGTAATGTTTATTTAACACGGTTTTATTCATAAAAGCCAACTCAGATAGCCGATAAGCCAGCAAGTTAGGGGGGTTAGAATATACACGCGGTAGGTATTGCTGTCGTAAGTGGCGACTAAAATACTAAATAGATTCAAGGGATTGTGCAGCGCACACATATCAGGTTGCCAACGCAATATATAGCTTCTCCAAACCCAATTTAATTTAATTTATTTATTATTACAGCTGTTTAGGCCTAAATTACTAAGTACAATTCATTATTATAATCACTTATTTCTATTGAATATGCTGTTGGAATGCCATGTGATTCCGATCAGCATATTTACAGGCGTGAGAAACGGACGAGTCTGGGAGCCACTCATTTAAGGAAGGTTGGAAAGGACGCGTTTCCAAACCTCCAGTACTCCCAGCTGTAATGTACCTTAACTTTGGTACAAACTACTTTTGTTAAATAAAATAGAACGATTGAGAAGGCACGTGTTTTATTATAGTTCGTGTCTAGAACAATCTTCAATAATATGTATATTCAAAGTGTGTACAATAAAAGTGGTGTGTAGTAATATGTATATATAGGAATGTGTATTGTGAATCGATTGTATGTGTGTTCCAGAACCGATGATAGGTTCGTTCCTGACACCAGCTTAAGGCAACAAAATTTGGAGCTTATATTTTTCAATTATATTTGTATTTTAAGCTGTCGGAATGTATTGGTCTCCTGGTCAGCTAAACATGTGTTTGGATGTTGGAAATAGAAAATAACGTGTACCCAATCACCCCTCAACTTTGTTTAGTAAAGACGCTGTCGGAATGCATGAAGATTCCGATCAGCGCAGCTCAAAATATAATGGGAGGTTGAAAAGGACGTGTTTCCAATCCCAAGGCCTTCGGGGATTGTCCTTATCACTACACAACTAAACAATGAAGAATTTAGAGCAAGACAATTGACGGCTTACTTCATCTAGGCCCGTATTGCGTGTTACGATCAGTGACTGAAACCCGTTTTCACTCAGGCGATAACTATGTAACTGTGAGACTATTTGAACAAATTTTAATAAGTTATGGATCTAACGAGTACTATTTGTCCCTACTTCGCATATGCCATTAATCCGACCCACCATTTCAGAGCTATTCTGATTTAAAAAATGAGTTTCGATCACGGATCGTAACACGTAATACGAGACATGGTTATTCCCTCTTGGATCATATATTTCAGCATAAGTGTGACAAGAAAAAATTTAAATTTAGGCATGATTCAATTACTAGAGGTTTGTTGTCCAATGATGACACAGCTTTGACATTCAAATATTTAAAAGTCTGGATAGGTTGCTTTTACGAAGTAAGGAAAAGGGGAATAATTCAATCCCCTTCAACGAAAATTGTAGTAGAAAAGTACCTTTAGTAGTATATTGTATTTGTATTTGTATTTTATTAAATTTTTTCCTAACACAACAATTTGACAAAATTATTTTATAGTGCTAGTCAGAACAGTGACAGAACAAAGGCGAAAATTCAAAAAATGTTTCAATAACTTAGTTAAACCAATAGATAATTTGTAAAATAAGACTTAATGGTTACAATAAATTTTAATGAGCTTAGCCTAGGGACACAGAACAGAAATAAGAATAAAGGGGACATTGCAAGGGTAGGTAGTACAGTAATAATATTAGGTTCTATCCTTTGAGGAAATAGGAGGTGGCAAGCAAAACGGATAGAAGATCAGTAAAGAGAGTCAGTTGAAGAAGGAGAGGTGAGTCAATTAAAGAACAAGATTAATTCTTTTTGAAATGCAGTGTATTACTTATTTGTCTTATTCTGGCTGGAACGGAGTTCGAAAGACGGATCGAAGTAACGAAGAATTGGCGTTCAGAAATTAGCATACGGTGTTTAACATGTGCAAGAACCATTGTCCTCGTAGAATGAAGAAATTGAAGCCTTCGATATAGGTAATAAGGCTCCATCGTGTAGATTATCTTATGCAAGGTAATAAGTGTTCTAACTTTAAAAGATTGTCAAAAGAAATGTCTAGCAACTTTGCAGAATAACAGGAAACGTGATCAAGTCTATTCAGCCCGTAAACGTATCTAGCAATGTTATTGTAGGAAACATTAAGCTTCTTTTTACACACAGCGTCACAAAAAAATCTCACAGCCGTAGAGGAGCGTAGGTATTAAGTACGCTTTGGATAAAAGTAGTCGAATATGTAGCGGAGTGGAATACTGTGTCAACCACAGTGTACGGAGCATACCGTACACTTTTCCTACGGTTCTAAAGATATGGTCTCTTCTGGACAATGTTTTGTTAAAAACTATGCCAAGATTTCTTGTCGTGTCAACAATTGAACATCGTCAGCATAGATGTGGACGTCACAATACTTAAGAACACGAGGCAGGTCATTAATGTACAATAAAACAACAAAGGACCAAGGATTGACCCTTGGGGTACACCACGCGAAACGTCTAACAAGTTTGACTTTCTATTATCTACACATACTGCCTGCGTTCTGCCGTCTAGATAAGATCTGATTAGGTTGGTTGCATGACTGGAAAAATTAAACATGTTTTCCAGCTTTTTACATAGTAGGGTATGGTCAACAGAGTCAAAGGCTTTAGAGTGGTCAAGAAGGGTTAGGAAAGCCGTAAAGTTATCATCTATGCGCTCCTGTATATCTTCTACCACAGAAATAAGTGCCGTATTACAGCTCCTTTTTGGTCTGAAACCGGACTGATGGTCCGTTAAAAGTTTATTTACATGCACATGTGTGGCGATCTGCCCATGTAGAATGCGCTCAACGACCTTCGAGAGAAAAGGCAGTATGGCTATCGGCCTGCACTCTTTGTTTTGTTTGGGAATGGGGGTAACTATAACAGCTTTCCAACATTTTGGAAAGACAGAGGTGGTTAGAGTTTATTAAATAGGTTATATGGGGCAGGATTACGGGTAGAATAATTTTCACAAATTTTGCACATATTCCGTCTAAGCCTATAGCGGTGGACTTCACAGAAAGTATGGCTTTCGCAACATCACAGTCATCGACACGAACAAACTCGAGGGGACTAGCATCAACATTTACACGATCACCGTAGTTGTCAATACATACATTAGCAGCCGAGGGAGGTAACTTTAAAAAACTATCATTGATATCGTTAACATCTACATCAGGGGGGACAGAGAGATCGGCTTTGGATTTGCCAATTCCAATTTTCTTGATCCTATTCCAAGTTTATTTTGAATTTAAAGCGATGCTGAACTTATTTTCGTAGAAATGTACTTTAGCCGATATTTGGCTTTATTGGCAGTGACTCGTGCAGCTTTGAAGCGCATGTGCATTTCCACAGTTCTGTATCTTTTCCACCGGGAATAAGCTAGATTACGCAAGTGAATTAGATGCTAAATACTGGCGTCAAACCATGGATTGCTATTGTGTTTCTTCACCTTAAGTTTCGTAGGAACGTGGTCGTCGAAGAGCTATATATGTATTGTATAAATACTGTATTGAAGGAATTTAGTTTGCCCATCCACCGATGCCATCGTTCGAATCAATCTCCAGTCGACAGACTCCACTGCTTCAGCAAGTGCACTATAATTTATACTGTTTTCACACAGAAACTTAATGATCTCATTTCACCTGCTAATGAAATCGTAAATTTTTTGCTTTCACACAGAAGTAACTGCTCGATTAGTATGAAGGATGAGACAGAAAATCATGGCGGAACGATACAAGGTGGGAGCATGGTGACATACCTACAAACAAAAAAAATTCCATGTACTTGTAAATTCGATGTACAAATGTCAAAATCGTACTGCGCCGGTAGTTGATGTATCAAATCAAATAAAAAAGGTTATAATCAGCTGTTCGATGCGGCCACCTTGTATTGTTCCGCCATGCAGACAATGACATTTGCTTTGACAAATGACATTTTTAAGCACTGAATACACCAAAAACTAAGAAGCGGAAACGGAAGCGGAAAGCTGCCAACAGAGTTGCATTGTGCTTTTGACTTCATTAGGCATTCGATTAGCTACTAATGAAATAATAATAGATTCGAATTTTGTAGGGAAGATTGAGCTCAATAAGCATCTTAATGTAGAAAATTGCCTTTATTATTCAATAAGCCGTCTGTGTGAAAATAGTATTATACTTTTAAAGTCACGATATGTAAACGAGCTCGGTGTAAACGTTTGAAAGTTGTAAGTAATGAATAGGAGGTCGTGTTTAGAAAAATTGGGAGCAGACAGCTGATCGTAAAGAAGTACTTTCTCTGAGTCGTTTATTAAGAAGAGGTCTAGCAGCGATGAACTAGTGTTGGTAAAATGTTTTGGTATGGTAATGTTAGCCGAGGAGTCCCAGATATTCCATACTTAGCTTAAGACTTGAAGCTGTGAGCAGGTTGCTAGTGATAATAAATTTGTATTTGCCAACAGGTAAAGCGGAAAATAATTAATTTTCTACAAAATATTTCGTGAATCGAGAGTTATGTTGGTTTAGTAATTTTTTCAGAACTTTGTTGAATAATGCCGTACGTCAGAATTTTATTCAAACCATTGTGAATTCATACTATTGTGAACGTTTTTATCAAACAATTCGCCACTTGTATGAATTCGCAATTATTCAAACATACACTATCTCAAAATTTGTTTCAAAAACTCCCTATCTGAGCATAAGTTCAATGTTTTTGACATAAGAGGGATTTAAAGAAAATAATTCTGAGATAAGGTGTTCTTGAACCTAATAGGGCGTTTTTGTAATAAATCCTGAAATGGGACATTTTTTAAAAACATTTTGGGAAAGGACTTTCGAACTGGCAGCCGACATGGGATGATATTCTACTCAGCATCCGCAATGAACTGGAACATGAAATAAAATGGCCTATTGTCTTAAAACTATATTGCGGCCTTGACATTGACAAAAAGTGAAGCTTTTATGCGTCATGCTACACGGGAAGTATTTACCTTTTTAATCTGAGATTTCGAAGAGTGATTTGAATCATGAAATTCAGGTATATTCGATTATTGAATACAAAAACATTTGAACAGCAATATATTCGCTTCCCAAGGCAGTCGGTTCTATGTACCGGAGCGACTCTGGATTTTTCCCGACCAAGGACTGTCATTTCAGTGTGACCCCATCTAATTTGTTTCGTCCCTCCGACAAATTGTCATCCTCCCAGCAGCTCCTTGCAGCAGGACTGCTCCACATTCTCTTACTCCGGGAAGGCATCGAATCCAATCCGGGTCCGTCTCCTGACCCCGGTCCTGAGAAATGGTTTTGCTGCATCTGCCGGAAAAGAATCTTTTTAGGACGGTCATACTCTGTTCAGTGTGTCTCGTGCAAGGGATGGTTGCATCGGACAGGTTGTTCTGGGCTTGATCTCAAAACCCGACGTCCACGTAACTTTTATAAATCTTTTGTGGCTCCTTGCTGTTCACGTCCTAGGACGTCCCGTAGTCTGCGCCTTAGCGCCCCCCGCCACCTCCCAGCAGCCCTGCTGCTCAGCAAGCCACAACAAGTACCCGCTGTTGCTCGCGCCCCACGGCGCCAACAACTCAAACAGCTGCTACCACTCATAACTACAATCTTCGTAGTAGAGTCGGAAGCAATGCTGAGCAACAGCCCCTGCCAACCCTTCCCCAACCCAGGCGTAGTCACCCGTCACTTACCCCCAGAGTGGCGACGTCTCCCCTTATGCACTTCAGAATTCTGCAGTTAAACTGAGAAAAAGTTGAGAACCAAAAATTCTGAGTTTGAAAATCAAAAAAAAATTCCATAGTAAAAATGTGCCTTTCAGCTTGAGAATGCTATCAACGTTTATTGAAATGCATTTGAATACTAATATTTGAAATGTGAGAAATTGAGACTGATACTCAAATGTATCTCAAACTGAGAATTGACAAAAATGTTTATTGGGTGGCATTATGCCGTTTATAGTTTTAAAATCTAGATTGTTTCTTATCTTCGTTTTAATTAAAGCTAAGTCGGAAAAACTTTCTGCCACCGCTGAACTATCCTCGTGGTCCAATGGTACATGAACCAGATACGGATAGAGATTTAACATGCAAATGCAACAACAATCTGAACCATATTTATTTATTTTATTTATTTACCGTCTTGTAGACTTAATTTCTTAAATTTCTAAAATTACATCTATGAGATCTCTTATGTTATTGCAATTGATTTTTGTGTTTACATTATTAAATTATCTAAAAGGCATTGTTTTGCAGTAGTTGAATTGATTGCTATTTCGACATTGTTTTATATCATTTGGTAGCTCGTTGTATTCTCTTATTCCATCGTAATATATATTTTTTTTTGTCGAATTCCGATCTTACAGCTGGCAAATGAAAATTGTTTCTATTTCTCGTTTGATAAGCATGGACCTCATTATTATATAACACGCGGTCGTTCAAATATGTCGGCAGCTTACCTAGTTTGATATTATGTATAAATTTTAAAGTGTGGATCATATTTAGTCTCAATTTGTTTGAAGACAGTCATTTATATAACGAATCAAGATATTTCCAAAGAGGATAAATCAATAAGAGACATCTCTTAACATGTTTGCTTCGAACGCAAACTACTCTCTGATTTAAATTGGGGTTACTGACATTTCTTTTTATAGCTCTTCGCAAAAACACGGCGAAAAGCACGGTTGCCACTTCGGACTCTGTTTGGTGCGCTGGTACCTTTTTGTCAATTTTGGTGCTTTTTTAAGCAAGTAGCCACGATTTTGATATTTTTGTCTTTTCACTACTGCACAGAATCAAAAATCTTTCAATCATTTAATTGTAGCAGAACAAAGGCAATTCCGGTACATAAAGGAGTAATGTAGATTTTACAAAAAACAAATTTTGTTGATAGTTGATGAAACAACGGACTTGTCAGAACGAGAGGTCTTGGTTTGGTGGTTAGATATTTCGATCGATTAACATACAATTTTCGGCATAGATTTTAGTCACTAGTTGAGCCTAATAAAAGTTCTACAGGACTGAATTAAAAATTTATAAAGCTTGCCATTCATGGAGTCAATAAGATGGCCAGCGAAAAAATTAATTGAAAACAAAATTTTACATTTAGTGCATTCAGGCGAATCGACTTGAACTAGGTAACCTGTCACTCAGCAAAATGGCTGAGTTTTTGTACCCCTTTTCTTATTCTGTACGAAATATTGCCCCGATTTGTATGCTGCCACGACGTTTGTTATAAGAAATGATCTCATTAATTCTCATACATCAGATGGTGAATAGCACTGTGTTATTGAAATATTTTGAGACATGTATTTATGTATATACCGCAAGTCTGTGTTCCTGGCGCCGACATTTTCATGCATTTTATTAGAATCTTCGCGAAGTTTAGGCCAATTTTTACATTCCTTAGACGAGAGGCTGATGCTCGTAGATTAACGAACGCGAAAATGTTAACTCAACAACACTATATGACATTGGAAGTATATACTTTTCGTGATATAGCTCAAATTTTAGGTCTAGTCTAGTATACAAAATCTGCGTACTTGGATCATATATGCCCTCAAAATCCGGAGTTGGGCTCCAAAACCCCTATTAATAAGCGGAGACATCTACTGTTATATAAATTTCCATCTGTTTATTCTTCCATGTATTTTTACGTCATTGAAATTAATAAATTTTTGTGCTTGCAACGATGCCCAAATGTAAGTTTTATTGACAGAAATATAGGAGAAACAATATAAAATAAACACAATATTTGAATTTTTGATTTTGAGTAACCGTAAAACGCTTGAAAAGTTGCCTTTTGCTTTTAGCCTTTAACATTTGTCCATATAGCCTTTTTTCTGCCAAAAACTTGCAACACTGATCTAGTGTTTTGACATGCGGCGAAAATTAAATGAAAAGTGGAAAGCAACTGTCAGAAACCCCAATCTCTTGTAACGAGTGTTTGATATCAAACATACGAACTGACGTCTCTTGTTATGTATGCTCTTTGATATTTCTGTATTTTAGCGACCGCATTAGAATATTAAGAAT
>JARSSU010003322.1:0-16054 GCA_029619165.1 Eurosta solidaginis | reverse complement strand
CAGGCCGGTTCTGAATTCCTACTCGGAATGAAAAGTAAAACGACATTGATTTCGACTCGGTTTCTATTTGGTGTTCTTAATTCCGATTGTAAAAAATCGATTCGAAGTCGATTTCGAATCGTTTTCATTCCGATTCGGTAACCAGTTTAATCAGCTGTTTTTGTTTATGTGTTTTGGTTTAAGTATCATAAAATTTTATTTTAATTAAAAAATACCTGCAGATATGGTTTTTGATACGCAGACGCAAGAATACGTGCTATTGTGCGTGCGAATCGTAAAAATGCGCTGGATCGGAATTCAGAACAGCTCGACTTCATTTCGATCAGCATCGATTTGTTTGCCTAATAGATTTCTTGATAGAAGTTTTTAAAGAAAGATTTATTATGCCAATTTAACTCAAATTTAAACAAAAAATACACAAAACTCTTCCAAATAAAATGAAGAATTTAAAAAAAATTATTTGAAAGACAAATATCGCAACATTTGTGTATAATCTGCCAATTAATTTTCATTCCGACTGCTCAGAGGCAATACTTTTCAAACCGATAATTTTTGGTCGGAATCGAAATTGAGAACACCAATCCATTTCGATTCCGAAAAAATTGATCGGAATCGGAATCTAGAACAGGCCTGAATATCACGCCATTACCACAACACATGCCGGGCGTTTCGCCTGGAAATTTAGCCGCATCCCAATGTGGACATATTGCGTCCATTATTCCAATATATCCATACATACTGTAATCAATCTGACTGTTGTAATTGCAGCACGCATAATTTCAGGTACAACAGATCTATTTCGTGCATTACGTTTACGCTGCGATGCATTAGCTTGTGCTCGTTCATCTGGAGTCTGTCATCGCTTTTGTAATGCCGCAGCATTTGCATGACGCGTTCGGAGACCTATATTTCCTCGTGTGGGTCGTGGCTGAAGAAAAATTCAGTTAAAAAAGAATAAATTAAATTTTAAAAAATGTCTACATTAATAGTGGTACACCATATGTTTTTTTTTCAAATAAGGAAACACACATGCATTCGTGTAATTCACTTCAACAGTTCAAAACTTACCGTTTTTTGCTCGGAAATTCGCTTTGCGCTATATTTCTCCTTTTCACAAATTCACACAAACTTCAATAATTATTAAACAAAAACACTATTTGCATTTTTATGTAATAATTTGCACCGCGGTAATTTGGGACACTACTGAGCGTATTGGGCTGCTTCGTTTATTCTGCTAACGAATGGTGTTGAGGCCAAACAAAACGCTCCAGAGATATTTACACTCCAATGTCATTTATTCTCCTAACTTGAATTTTCTTAATGCTAAGAGCCAAAGCTCTATACACCTATCTATACAAAATATTCATGAATTTCTCTATGCAAATAATGCACCGTAATATTGTTCGATGTCTTTTCAAAGCCTACTTTGTTTGTCGATCTGCCTGCTACATACATACATCTAATATATAAAATTCTTCTGTCACGGTTTTAGAGGCTGAACTCCTCCGAAACGGTTGAACCGATTCGCATGAAAATTTGTGAGCATATTGGGTAGGTCTGAGAATCGGCCAACGTCTACCTTTTTTTCGCTACGTGTCTAGGGTCTTGAGATCAAAACGTGGACCAGGATACCCCTAGAATGTGCTTATACAATATGGATATCAAATGAAAGCTGTTGATGAGTGCTATAGTACAGGATAATTTTCATACAACTGGGAGGCTAGGCTAACGTAAGACGAAAGTACATACATTTTGAGAGCGAAAAGCGTAGCTAAGTAGGTAGCAAATCGTTTAGTAAATGATTAAACTATTATTGATGTATGTATGTTAATATGAAAACGTATAATCCGCTGGCTAAGTTGGATGGGCCTGACCAAACAAATGGGTTTTTGGTGTGTATTTCAAAATAATTTCACCATACATTGAGCGCTTTTCAGCGCCTTCAGGTAAAAAATTATATTGTTATGAGATCGAATATACCATTTTAACTGGTTGAAGTACATAAGAATGCAATCTCTTAACCTGAAGCCGAGTTCCCAATTGGTCTATATCTCGAGTCCTTAGTTACCCAGCGAAAAGAAAAGCCCTCTTTTCATTAGCATTTATCAACAACTTACAATGTATACTCATGTGGTTCAAACACATCCTAGGGTTATCCGAGTCCACATTTTGGTCTATATCTCGAGACCCTAGTCACGGAGGGGCATGAAAAATAATCTATCCTATAGCAATCATCAACAGCTCCCGTTTGCTACCCATATTGTGCAAACATATCCTAAAGTTATCCGGGTCCACGTTTTGGTCTATATCTCGAGACCCTAGTCACGGAGGGGCATGAAAAATAATCTATACTGTAGCAATCATCAACAGCTCCCGTTTGCTACCCATATTGTTCAAACACATCCTAAAGTTATCCGGGTCCACGTTTTGGTCTATATCTCGAGACCCTAGTCACGGAGCGGCATGAAAAATACTCTATACCAGAGCCGGCCACACAAATATTAGAACAATTGCATAAGTGTGTGTAAAAATTGAGTGAAAACTCCCCACAGTGTGCTCAAAGAAAATGTGGACTGTGAAGTTTAAAATTAAAAAGGACTTTGGCTATTTGATTTCAAGCTAATCCTGACTATATTTACTTATATTCGTATAACTAAGACCGCGGAGGTCGAGCTAGTCAGATAAAACTTTTTATAAAAGAAGGTAATGCAAAATTTACTTAAAAAAATTTACTTTTTCATTAGGAAAGAACTATAAAACAAAGTAAATGTAAAGATAGAAATATATATTTTCAAAACATAAAGTTATTCAATAAAAAAAATGTATGAAAATTAATAAAACTAAGTAGAACGTATAAAAATATATTTATATTAAATGGTCAATATTTATTAATAATTAATTAATTATTACTAAATATTAATAATTAATATATAAATTGTCAATATTAATATGTACTAATATCGACTGTGGTCGAAATTCGACCAACGTGTATTTTTTTCAACTCAGTCTATGCATCAAGTGTTGGAAATATAGCAAACTGGTCTAACTTACTTAACTTTTTCTTTAAAATTTTGAATTTGATCTAAGACCCTGTACTTTTTGATTGTATTTTCTTAAATTTTCTACAAACTTTTCACGTGTAATTATAACGTTTTGGTATGGAGCTCCTTAAACAAAAATATAAAAATTATGTAAAATCAAATGAAGTTGACATAGAATTATGGTGAAATTACTTGAAATTGAATTGAAAAATAGGGTTTTCCACACCACCCGGAAGTTCCCCGTTGGCGCGCTACCGAAGTTAGTTTTGGGAGCTCGGTTCCTCAGTAGGCCTATATAACCCATATACATATATCGCCCATTTACTTCAATAGTGTCATAATTCAAAAAACACGAACTTTTAGTTAAAAACGAAGAAATTTGCTAAAGGAATGTAGCCTATTTCACGCCACCCGTTTAATTTTGTATAAATACATATATAATATGTAAGTGTGACACAAAACAAAAATTTCGAGTAGAATAGAGGATACCTTCATAAAAAATAAAATAAAAATATAAAAAAATTATGTAATGAGAAAGAAAGCAGAGTTTACTAAAAAATGTTTAATTAAAGAAAAAAATAAAGTACTTAAATTGCGAAAAAATTAAGTGAAGTGAACAAACAGTTCCATATAAAAACGCAATAAGTGCACTTAGACTTTTTCCGGGGTTTGATGTGATCATTGTGGAAATATGAAGATTCTAATGTTCGGATATTTAATGTTGGGATTCCCATTGAGATCTATGTACGTAATTAATTTGTATTAAATTTGTAAACACTCCATTTCATGAATATATATGACCATATCTACCATAAAATATCGTCTGTGAACAATACAATACTAAGATATAACAAAGCAGAATAAATTAGAAAGAAAAGAAAAACAAACAAAAACATTAAAGTTATTCACGCAAACATATTTACTAAAATAAAATTGATTTCATAACTTTAAGCGACATAAAAAAATTAGGGTTATGGGATCTAAGCATCCGATTAATGGATATATAATCCAACAAAGTTAGCCTAATAATAAATATAGTGGGTAATATACTGACTATGCACGCTATGATGCCGGTTGCCGTTTTGACCTAAAATCAAAGACGTTTTTGGGACGTTTTTTTGTTTCGTTTAATATACAACGTGAAATTTTCCGATTCAGTCAAGTTGCAGTTAAATAATAATAAACCAATTTGAAATAAGAGAATATATAATAAAATAAAATAAGAACTAAAATAAATTAGCATAAAAGGCAATATAAAAAATTTAATGTTATATTTTTGTAACTTTTTTTTCGTTCAGTATAAGACGTACTTTATCTAAAATGAGGATTAAATCTGCAAATGCAAAAACATTTTCGGGCAAATTTGCCATTAATTGTTATAAATAAATTAGTTAGTTTCAACTAAAGTTAACTCATTATTTGTGATTTCATGTTTTTTTGAAAACAACTAAAATAAAAAACAAAGAATCTGTTAAATAAAGACTTATGTATTTACGTTTAAGTGAAATTTGCCACAAAAAATGGGCCGGTCAAAAATTAATTCTATTTAAGATTTTTTGGTACGCTACAAATTATTTTGGAACAATTTTTTAGGATTTTGGTAGAGACTATTATAGGTAAGCGGCTACAATGGGGAACCATATTTGTATGTAGGTGAAACATTTGTGCTTTCGAATTTAGCGAGTATACATAAAATTTGAAATTCACATTAGAAAACTTAGACATAATTGTTCCCAAAGATGGCGCGCTTGTGCACGAAAATAACTTACGATATTTGTATGAATTGTTCGAATTTACAAAAAACTTTTTCTATTAATTATAAACAAATAGAGTAATATTTGTTAACAAAAATAGGCCTATGCACTGCGGCTGATCAATACGAATCGATTCATATAACTTTTATATGATTTTACGTATGCTAAGTATGCGAAACAGCCTGTCAATTGATTGTATGGAAATTTTGTTAGCGTATTAATATATAGATAGTGGGTAATATACTGACTATGCACGCTATGATGCCGGTTGCCGTTTTGACCTAAAATCAAAGACGTTTTTGGGACGTTTTTTTGTTTCGTTTAATATACAACGTGAAATTTTCCGATTCAGTCAAGTTGCAGTTAAATAATAATAAACCAATTTGAAATAAGAGAATATATAATAAAATAAAATAAGAACTAAAATAAATTAGCATAAAAGGCAATATAAAAAATTAATGTTATATTTTTGTAACTTTTTTTTTCGTTCAGTATAAGACGTACTTTATCTAAAATGAGGATTAAATCTGCAAATGCAAAAACATTTTCGGGCAAATTTGCCATTAATTGTTATAAATAAATTAGTTAGTTTCAACTAAAGTTAACTCATTATTTGTGATTTCATGTTTTTTTGAAAACAACTAAAATAAAAAACAAAGAATCTGTTAAATAAAGACTTATGTATTTACGTTTAAGTGAAATTTGCCACAAAAAATGGGCCGGTCAAAAATTAATTCTATTTAAGATTTTTTGGTACGCTACAAATTATTTTGGAACAATTTTTTAGGATTTTGGTAGAGACTATTATAGGTAAGCGGCTACAATGGGGAACCATATTTGTATGTAGGTGAAACATTTGTGCTTTCGAATTTAGCGAGTATACATAAAATTTGAAATTCACATTAGAAAACTTAGACAATTGTTCCCAAAGACGGCGCGCTTGTGCATAAAGGTTTAGGTCTTTGAAATTCGCATTAGAAAACTTAGATAATTGTTCCCAAAGATGGCGCGCTTGTGCACGAAAATGACTTACGATATTTGTATGAATTGTTCGAATTTACAAAAAACTTTTTCTATTAATTATAAACAAATAGAGTAATATTTGTTAACAAAAATAGGCCTATGCACTGCGGCTGATCAATACGAATCGATTCATATAACTTTTATATGATTTTACGTATGCTAAGTATGCGAAACAGCCTGTCAATTGATTGTATGGAAATTTTGTTAGCGTATTAATATATAGATAGTGGGTAATATACTGACTATGCACGCTATGATGCCGGTTGCCGTTTTGACCTAAAATCAAAGACGTTTTGGGACGTTTTTTTGTTTCGTTTAATATACAACGTGAAATTTTCCGATTCAGTCAAGTTGCAGTTAAATAATAATAAACCAATTTGAAATAAGAGAATATATAATAAAATAAAATAAGAACTAAAATAAATTAGCATAAAAGGCAATATAAAAAATTTAATGTTATATTTTTGTAACTTTTTTTTTCGTTCAGTATAAGACGTACTTTATCTAAAATGAGGATTAAATCTGCAAATGCAAAAACATTTTCGGGCAAATTTGCCATTAATTGTTATAAATAAATTAGTTAGTTTCAACTAAAGTTAACTCATTATTTGTGATTTCATGTTTTTTTGAAAACAACTAAAATAAAAAACAAAGAATCTGTTAAATAAAGACTTATGTATTTACGTTTAAGTGAAATTTGCCACAAAAAATGGGCCGGTCAAAAATTAATTCTATTTAAGATTTTTTGGTACGCTACAAATTATTTTGGAACAATTTTTTAGGATTTTGGTAGAGACTATTATAGGTAAGCGGCTACAATGGGGAACCATATTTGTATGTAGGTGAAACATTTGTGCTTTCGAATTTAGCGAGTATACATAAAATTTGAAATTCACATTAGAAAACTTAGACAATTGTTCCCAAAGACGGCGCGCTTGTGCATAAAGGTTTAGGTCTTTGAAATTCGCATTAGAAAACTTAGATAATTGTTCCCAAAGATGGCGCGCTTGTGCACGAAAATAACTTACGATATTTGTATGAATTGTTCGAATTTACAAAAAACTTTTTCTATTAATTATAAACAAATAGAGTAATATTTGTTAACAAAAATAGGCCTATGCACTGCGGCTGATCAATACGAATCGATTCATATAACTTTTATATGATTTTACGTATGCTAAGTATGCGAAACAGCCTGTCAATTGATTGTATGGAAATTTTGTTAGCGTATTAATACATATATAGATGTTCGAACGAACTTAATAATACTAACTAACGTATTAAAAGTCACTTTAACATTGCAGCATAGTAGCACGTACTTTTCCTTTTGCATTCACTGTGATTTTAGTGAGTGCCAAGCGAAAGCAAACGATCGTGATCACACATTGTTAGTGTAGGTGTGAAAATACGAACTTATATTGCACAATGTGCAACTTTTGGCCGGCTTTGTTCTATACTATAGCATTCATCAACAACTTCCTTTTGATACCCATATTGTACAAACACATCCTAGAGTTACCCGGGTCTACGTCTTGGCCTATATCTCGAGCCCTGATATCCGATTCTTACAGAACAGAAAGTCAGAACAAAGCCTAAAAATTTGGTTTGGATAGGTGAGCCCGTTCATTAGTTATAAAATCACAACGAAAAATGGCATTAATTTTTATTAAACGGTTTTATTGAGCTTGACTTGACAGGCAGGCCGCACGGCCGTTGTGAACGAATTTTGAAATTGAAATTTAAGTAACTTCCCGATAAGCTGCGAGCTTGAAACCTGGCATAGAGTTCAGAACCCGATGACAATGCAATAATAAGAAAAAAATCGCCGCTAGGTGGCGCAAGGATCGAGATATTCTCAAAAATCGTATTTGTGGACCGATTTGGCTCATATTAGGAACACATAATACATACAAGAATAGAAATCGACCTATGAAAATAAATCGCCGCTAGGTGGCGCATGTATCGAGATATTCACAAAAATCGTATTTGTGGCCCGATTTGGCTCATATTTGGAACACATAATACATACAAGAATAGAAAGCGACCTATGAAAAAAATCGCCGCTAGGTGGGGCAAGGATCGAGATATTCACAAAAATTATATTTGTGGCCCGATCTGGCTCATATTTGGAACACATAATACATACAAGAATAGAAAGCGACCTATGAAAAAAATCGCCCCCAAGTGGCGCATGGATCGAGATATTCACAAGAATCATATTTGTGGCCCGATTTGGCTCATATTTGGAACACATAATACATACAAGAATAGAAAGCGACCTATAAAAAATCGCCGCTAGGTGGCGCAAGGATCGAGATATTCACAAAAATCATATTTGTGGTCCGATTTGGCTCATATTTGGAACACATAATACATGCAAGAATAACAAGTAAGGAAGGTTAAGTTCGGGTGTAACCGAACATTACATACTCAGTTGATAGCTATGGTGGCAACATCGGGGAAAATAACCATGTAGGAAAATGAACCGAGTGTAATCCTGGAATGTGTTTGTATGACATGTGTATCAAATGAAAGACATTAAAGAGTATTTTAAGAGGGAGTGGGCCATAGTTCTATAGGTGGACGCCATTTAGGGATATCGCCATAAAGGTGGATCAGGGTTAACTCTAGAATTTGTTTGTACGATATGGGTATCAAATGAAAGGGGTTAATGAACATTTTAAAAGGGAGTGGGCCTTAATTCTATAGGTGGACGCCTTTTCGAGATATCGCCATAAAGGTGGACCAGGGGTGACTCTAGAATGTGTTTGTACGATATGGGTATCAAATTAAAGGTTTAATGAAGGTTTTAAAAGGGAGTGGTGGTAGTTGTATAGGTGGTCACCTTTTCGAGATATCGCCATAAAGGTGGACCAGGGGTGACTTTAGAATGTGTTTGTACGATATGGGTATCAAATTAAAGGTATTAGTGAGGGTTTTAAAAGCGAGTGGTGGTAGTTGTATAGGTGGTCGCCTTTTCGAGATATCGGCATAAAGGTGGACCAGGGGTGACTCTAGAATGCGTGTGTACAAAATGGGTATCAAACGAAAGGTGTTAATGAGTATTTTAAAAGGGCGTGGGGCTTAGTTCTATAGGTCTCCACCAACCTTTCCATCCAGCTTTGACCCATCCGTGAACAAGTTAACCGGTCCCATGCCCCAGATAATTCCTCTTCCCCAATCCTCTCTCTCTGGAATAACTGGGGTGAAGGTTGTATAGGGAGCAGTTATCGGCATACAGTAGTCCGTTCTGTCCGGTATGAAGTCGAAACTGGTAAGAAGGCTAGAGTGTCCGCGGTCAGAAAGTCTATATCCCATATCACGAAGCCTGACCAACGACCTTGCCGCGGCCGCCTTTCCCGCAATATCTACTGGGTATATGTTCAGCATGACGTTCAGTGCCAAGGTAGGTGTTGTTCTGAGAGCGCCACTGATACCGATCAGCGCCGTCCGTTGCACTGACACTAACATTTTGGTGGTGCTCGCTGTGTCCAGTGCTTTCCACCAGACCAGCACCCCATATAGCAGAGGATCGGTTTTGAATAACTACCATTCTCCCTAAAAGCTCAGGTGTCTCTTTGTTATTTTTGTTTATCTATTCTTTGGCTTGCGAGAGGATTGTGTCTACCTCCATCCTTCTTCCGGATGCTCCCTGCAGCTCAGTACAAATGGCAAAATGGTCGGCCTTCCCTGTGTTGTGGCCGGATCTTTTCTTCCACATTGTTGTGTCTGTGTCTCCAGGACCAGTTTTTGTCCCCCTCCAAATTTTACAAATTTCTCCTCAAACTTTTAATTTCTTCCACTTTAAAAATTAATTTATTAGAAAAAGTAAACAAAATCGGTGACCCCCCGCCCAAATACGAAGGTGGTGAGTTTTTATTCTAGAAAAAAAATCGGGAACAATTCTTTTTATATATTTCTTGGGGGTGTGTAGTGTGAAAAAAATAAATATAAAAATTGAAGGAATGAAAACAAAATAAGTAAAGAAAAACAAGAGGACCAATGTTGATCCGTTTTTTTTACCCGGGTTGGTTTTTGACCCCGCGCCTCCCGCGCAATGACATTGATTTTTTCAGTTCCTCCCACGCTGAGCCCCCGAGAGTATCCACTTTGAGGGTATTGTAGTAGCCTGATTTCCTTATTCTGGAACCAGGATAGAGAGAGAGAGAAAAGATAGAAAGAAGAAAGAGAAGAGTATAAATAAGAGAAGAGAGAAAAAGAGAGAGAAGAGAAGGAAAAGAAGGAAAGGGGGAGACAGAACACTCCCGTTTTTGCAAAATATTCTACCTTTAAAAAAAAATGTGGTTTATTATAGTTAGCGGGCCCATGGGGTTTGTTATCAAGTTAATTCTGCTATAAGGTTCAAACCCACCACCGACAACCATTTGGTGTTTTGGGCTCTTTCCAGCCAACAAGAAAGCAAAGCTCGTTGTTTTGTGATCAAATACCACAACCCCAGAAAGGAGGAGGGAAAGAGATGTATGAATTATAGATATATAGAGTGTTCTAGTGGACTACCCCTCTTGTGGCACCCGTTTGCCCCCCCCTTCTTTTTTTTTTTTTGCACAACCTGTCCTACTTAATTTATTTTGTGTCCCTTCCTGGTGTCCCCTAACTCCCGCCTTGTCGGACTCAAATATCAACATAAGCCGCATAGATTAGAAAAATATGATTTTAAGTTTAGACAGAAGTATTAGAAGTTGCTCTAAAATAAATTCAACCAGAGCCGCCTCTCGACTCCTAAAACCCACACCAAGAGCTCTTTCGATGGTTTTTGCAACCCCCGGAATATTACTCATATCACCTAAACAAGGATCAGTTAAACCAAAAGTAAGGACTTTTAAACAACTTGGGCCCAGGGAGACTATAAAGTAAGGATTTTTCCTGTTTTCTTTACAAGAAAAGATTAAGACAGATTAAAGACATTGTTTAAAAAAGCTCTCCCTTCATCAGCTATGTCTAGAAAGGGGGGCACCACCAGAGCGGTACTTTTTGTGTGTCTATGGGGGAGCTGTCTATTTGCTAACTAACTAAAAATCGAAGGGAGTTAGAGCCGTTTTCCGTTCGATCATGAGCCTTCTTTGCAGGTAACGCATGCTGTGTGAAGCCATAGCCGACAGGTAACCCCCCTCCGAGGTAATCCTTTCCCGTAGGTTACCACAAGGGGTCCAATCCACGACTCTACAACACACCCAAAACGTCTTTAAGGAAGAAGAAACAGAAAAGAAGAAACAAAGAAGAAAGGAGAGCAAAAGAAAGAAAAGAAGAGAGAAAACAGAAGAGAAGAAAGGAAACAGAAAAGAAGAAGATAAAAGAAACAAAGAAGCAAAGGAGAAAGACGAAGGAGGAAGAATGAAGAGACTGATTGGCCTTGAAATCCTTAGGTGGGGAGTACATGGAGAAGAGCCTTCGCGCCAGAGCCTCGGAATGACAAAGAACCCTAACCGTGTTGTTTTTGCACAAGACTTTGAGGAAATATAGTTAAGCGAGGGGGGGGGGGGGGGGGGGGGGGGGGAATTTTGTCAACTGAATAAATGTTGTGCATGTTCATTATATATGAGGTCCATACCAAGTCGGCAGCGAAAAACACCACCCAAAGATCATTGTGAAGTCTGCGCAGGAGATGATGCCATCCGGGCTCGGAGGACCTGATAGGGCTTGAACATCGACCCTAGTAGACCCCAGGGTATTTGACTTCACCGATTTAAAACGTTTATTGGATATTTTTTTGGTTTTTTTAGGCAAAAGTGCATTTCTGCTATGGCCACATTATCGTAAATACCCGAGAAACCTATCATGCTATGCAGGCAAAGAACCCCTGCGCAACACGGGACATCATCGCCGGGAAAAAAGGATTGGATCCAGTAAAAGCCTAGGGGATTCTTTAGAGGTTTTAAGCTTTTATATGTTGTAAAATAAAAAAAATGTTTTTAAGAAAATAATTGAAGGGGGGAATTTGGTTTATTTTATGGAAATTTTTTTTAAGGTATTGTGGCAGGGATATTGTTGGGTGTGGTTTTTAGTTTAAAAAATATTGTTTATTTTAAAAAAGATTTTTTTGTTTTTCGAACGTGATTTATGTGATTTTTCCTTTTAGATTGTATGTGAGTTTAGCTTTTAGTTTATAATGTTAATTCGTCAATTGGATTGAGTTGCCAACTGTGAGGAAGGAATTTGAAAAAGAAGGAAAAAGAAAATTCAACAAAAATAGTTATCTGGTTATGTTTATATTGTTTGGGACCCCTTGTTATACTTTTATTCCCTTTGTGTTTTTCCTCTCACATGGTAGGGGGGCTTTTCTGAAACCCAAAACAACACTCTCTTATTGTACTCTTCTCCCCGTCCCCCTTGACCTTTATTGTTTTGTGTTTCTTTCTTTTTCTTTTAATTACGCTTACCTCTTTTTTTGGGCCCTCAGCCCCCTGGGGTAGAGAGCCCTCGGAGGGTTTTTTTGTGCACTAAACCGGCCGGCCCAACGGGGCACGCGCAAAAAGCCCCCCCTCCCCCGCCTACAAAGACCACCTAATTACCTAAAAAACAAAAATTTTTTTAATAATTATTTTTTCTTCTTGCTCTCCCCCTCCCATATCACTTTTTGTACTATGTACGGAGGGATTTGTTCTAAAACTTAAAATTTTATAAGCTTCTTTTTTTTCTCCCCTTCTTTCACCCTTTAATTGAAGTTTTTATTTCTATTCTAAGGGGAAAGTTTAGTTTAGTTTTTTAAGGTAAAATAGCTAGGTTTTCACAGAGGATTATTGTTATTTTTTTTTAAGTAGAGTGGGAAAAAGAAGGCATCCCTGAATCGCAACGCACTCACACCCGCCGGTAGGGTTGTCCGGACCCCCCCCCCGGAAAGTGGGGGTCCTTGGCCCCCTTTTTCCCCCCTCCCCTTTATTATTTTTTTATAAAAAAGGTTTTTCCCCTAATATAAATTAAGTTTGGATCATTTTTTTTAAAGACCCCCGCACCCCTACCCCAGCAGAAAATTTTTTATTTATTTGGTTTGTAAGATAAATAAAAACATACCCTTTTGCTCTCTGTTCTTTTAATGTGTGTTCTTTTAAGACCCCCCAGTACGAGGGACGAGTTGTTTTGAAGTATTAGGAGAAAAAATTTAAAAGGCAGGACACCCCTAAGGACACGGAAATTCTTTTATTTTAACACCACTTTTAAAAATAACAATTAAATAACAATGTTTTTTTTTTTTTTTTTTTTTTTTTTTATTATTTTTTTGTGTTTTTAAGGTACTTTTTACCTTCGATCGCACAAATCAAAAACATTATTCTTCATTTTTTTTTTTCTTTCGACTTTATTTCAGTTATTTTCTTTTTTACCACCCCCACACAAGCCGGGCAAAAGGAAAGACATTTTTGGTTTGTTTTTTTATTTTGTTTTTTTTTTGCACCCCCCCGTTTCCGATGTATTTGGGTTTTTTTAATTTTTTATTTTTTTCTTATAATTAATTTTTTTATTATATATATCTTCATATTTTTCTTTTTTTCCTTTTCCGCCAGCTTTTTGGATTTTATTTTTTACATTGCACAGAACACTAATAAATGTTTTATAATCTTTCGCAGATAAAAAGAAACCCTTTTTTCCTCTTGTTACCCTTTTATTGTCTTATCTTCGTTTCGTTGAAGCAAAATTTTTTTTGTTTTTTTTTTTTTTTTTTTTTTTTTTTTTAAATTTTAAATTTTTTTCCCAGTTTGTTCATTATGGATTTCTGTTTTTTAAATTTTTTACTAATATCCTATAATTTCATAATGTGATAAAAATATCCACCGAAAGAGGTAATATCTAATAAATTTAACTCACCTCCTGGCTCTAAGGTTGAAACAACAGAGATGTACGTGCTCGTTTAACCAAAACAGGACTGCAACGATCAGCTCTAGTATAAGGAGCGTGGCCGGCGTTCAAAGAGAAAGAATCGGAAGCCACCAGAGAAGCGTCTCGGGCAAAAACAATTAGCCCCAAAAAAACCCCCCCCCCACCCACGGGGGGGCGCTTCACACCCCCTTCCTCCCCTGTTAAGTTTTTATTTTTGGAGGGGGTTCTGGGTTTTTTCATGTGTTATCTTTAGTTTTTTTTTGTTTTTTTGAAATGGGGGTGGGTTTGGTTGGGGGCGTTGCATGTGCAGCAGAAAGATTTTCCAACCCATTAGATTTAATTTTTTTTTAACACAAAACACAAAACCCAAAAAAGGGTAAAAACCAAACAACCTATCTCACCGGATTTAAATTTAACACCCCCTCGCGCACAGTTTGCTTCACTGCCGACCCAACACGAAAACTAATCGAGTTTGATTGTAGAGGAAAAGGCACCCGCCAAAACGCACACAAAAATAGACTCCTCCCAACCAGTGGGGGGGGAAATTTTTTGCTCTGTTTTTTTCCTACAATACAAGTCCCTTTATTTTTGTTAGTCCATAATTGTATAGAAGGTTCTAAAAAAGATTATTATTACCGGGTCGGGACTTTGTTTTGTCCATTATATAAGTATTTCTAAAATCACAAAGTATTGTTTTGCTGCACTAATTTTTGAGATAAATATTTTCTAGATTTAGAATAGTCCGACACTATAGATTGCGGTGCCAGCGTCAAGAATGTGACAGGTTAAAAGTACGTAGTCTCGTTGCAGAAAAATCCACCTACCCTATTACAACCATCCATATCCTCAAGACATAAAATAAAAAGACAAATCACACGACAACAATAAATCACAAGATTACTCTAACTAAACAAAAGTAAATAAAAAGGCGTGTAGTAGAGGATCCAAAATTGAGTACTGTAACCATCCAAAACCTATTATTGACTTAACTTCTATCCGCACTAATACATGTTATAAGAAATGAATTAATGTTGCGGGTTTGCGTGTTGTTAGTCACGTGAAGATCAATGAATTGTGAATTTGTTATGATATTTGTTATTTCCCCACATAGGTTTTGATTGATTGTATTTGATCTGTTGGTATCTATTCCCCTATTATTTTAACATTGTATACACATTATTGTTTATCTTTTTTATTTTTATTTATTATTTTTATTAAAATTTCAATTAAATCTTCCCTCTTATTTTTCTCTTTCTTATCTCATTCTAATCTTTATAATTACTTAATTTAATTAATGTGTATTAAAAAATAAAGAATATTAATATATTCTACTCTAGTTAGTTGGTTAATCTTCGAGTCTTCTCCCATTAAATTATTTAATTATATATAATATATGTTTATTGTGTTGGGCTATTTTACTTAGATCGTGGAGCTATAGTCCAGCCGAATCTAATGGAATTATGATTATTTTTCATTCCCGTTATATGATCACGACAAACTACCTCATCCCCCGGCTTTTGCTTCAGCTGGTTTTGTGTTGTATTGATAAGTGTTTTAGATGATTGTTTGTTGTTGTGATATTGTTGATTTTTCATTCCCAGTATTTAAATTAGTAGTATTTATTTTTCGCATGGTGTTTCCGGGAATGGTATGTTTGTTGGTGTCCCACTACTGGCCCCGTAGGTTGTTTAGATTTTGGGCAGGTTTGTGCAAATTATTGTCAGGGGGCATTGTTATTGGCAAATTTAATGTTTTATGATGTTATAATCGCTAGAGACCATCCCATCATGCTATTCTTATCTACTGCTCTTCGAGGATCAGCATGCCAGGCAGGTCCATGAGAGACAGACCGGAAATTTTTCTTTTTCTGTACAGTACCCTTGTGGTACTTGTCAAGCATGCTGAAATTAGCGACGAGAATAAAGTTTATGTAGTTTAATCTCATTTTTTTAATTTAGTTAACAAGCAGCAACAGAGATATTAGGTCCTATTGCTTTTCGTACCCACATGCGTACCTAAGGTGATATTGAATGTTGAATTTTGCCAGTCTCCTAGTTATTCCATGAAAGTCTTATACTGTCCGTTTACATACCTAGAGCCAACGGTCTGCCTTCTCGGACAAGGAATCTATATCATCCACTCCTGCATTTTTCATAGGCGTTCTCAGTAGCCATCAAATTTGCGGCAAAGACCTGCATATACCTTGGAATTTTTGAGGCACCGAAGATATGATGTGGGAAGGATGTTCATCAAAATGCGCGTCTTCTTACCGCTATGCCCATACCTGTGGCGGATGCGTATTAGTTCGTATTGTCCATTCTAAAATAATGAATAAAAAAAGTCCTCCCTCAAGTGTCGCTATCCGGTAGCCATATTGTGTAGTCGCCCATTTACACGGGTCCTTCT
>JARSSU010003321.1:0-22721 GCA_029619165.1 Eurosta solidaginis | reverse complement strand
CGTGGGCCTTAGTTCTATATGTGTGATGCCTTTTCGAGATATCGCCATAAAGAGTGGGACCAGGGGTGACTCTAGGAATTTGTTTGTACTATATGGGTATCAAAGGAAAGGTGTTAATGAGTATTTTAAAAGGGAGTTGGCCTTAGTTGTATGGGTGGACGCCTTTTCGGGATATCGCCATAAACGTGGACTAGGGGTGACTCTAGAATGCGTTTGTACAATATGGATATCAAATGAAAGGTGTTAATGAGTATTTTAAAAGGGCGTGGGCTTAGTTCTATACGTGGACGCCTTTTCGAAATATCGCTATAAAGGTGGACCAGGGGTGACTCTAAAATTTGTTTGTACAATATGGGTATCAAATGAAAGGTGTTAATGAGTATTTTAAAAGGGCGTGGCCTCTAGTTCTATAGGTGGACGCCTTTTCAAGATATCGCCATAAAGGTGGACCAGGGGTGACTCTAGAATTTGTTTGTACGATATGGGTATCAAATGAAACGTGTTAATGAGAATTTTTAAAAGGGAGTGGGCCTTAGTTCTATATGTGAACGCCTTTCGAGATATCGCCATAAACGTGGACAGGGGTGACTCTAGAATGTGTTTGTACGATATGGGTATCAAATTAAAGGTATTAATGAGGGTTTTTGAAAGCGAGTGGCTCTTAGTTGTATATGTGAAGGCGTTTTCGAGATATCGATCAAAATGTGGACCAGGGTGATCCAGAACATCATCTGTCGGGTACCGCTAATTTATTTATATATGTAATACCACGAACAGTATTCCTTCCAGAATTCCAAGGGCTTTTGATTTCGCCCTGCAAAACTTTTTCATTTTCTTCTACTTAATATGGTATGTGTCACACCCATTTTACCAAGTTTTTTTTCTAAAGTTATATTTTGCGTCAATAGACCAATACAATTACCATGTTTCATCCCTTTTTTCATATTTGGTATATAATTATGGCATTTTTTTCATTTTTCGTATTTTCGATATCGAAAAAGTGGGCGTGGTCATAGTCGGATTTCGGCCATTTTTTACACCAATACAAAGTGAGTTCAGATAAGTACGTGAACTGAGTTTAGTAAAGATATATCGATTTTGCTCAAGTTATCGTGTTAACGGCCAAGCGGAAGGACAGACGATAGACTGTGTATAAAAACTGGGCATGGGCTTCAACCGATTTCGCCCTTTTTCAAAGAAGACAGTTATCGTCCTAGAATCTAAGCCTCTACCAAATTTCACAAGGATTGGTCAATTTTTTTCGACTTATGGCATTAAAAGTATCCTAGACAAATTAAATGAAAAAGGGCGGAGCCACGCCCATTTTGAAATTTTATTTTATATTTGTATTTTGTTGTAACATATCATTACTGGAGTTGAATGTTGACATAATTTACTTATATACTGTAAAGATATTAAATTTTCTTTTAAAATTTGAATTAAAATTTTTATTAAGTGGGCGTGGTCGTTCTCCAATGTTGCTAATTTTTATTAAGCAGACATATAGTGATAAAAGTAACGCTCCTGCCAAAATTTCATTATGATATCTTCAACGACTGCCAAATTACAGCTTGCAAAACTTCTAAACTACTTTCTATTAAAAGTGGGCGGTGCCCGCCCATTGTCCAAAATTTTACCAGTTTTCTATTCTGCGTCATAAGTTCAACTCACCTACCAAGTTTCATCTCTTAATCCATATTTGGTAATGAATTATCGCACTTTTTCGATTTTTCGAAATTTTCGATATCGAAAAAGTGGGCGTGGTTATTGTCCGATATCGTCATTTTAAATAGCGATCTGAGATGAGTTCCCAGGAACCTACATACCAAATTTCGTAAAGATACCTTAAAATTACTCAAGTTATCGTGTTAACGGACAGACGGACGGACGGTCGGACAGACGGACGGACGGACATGGCTCAATCGATCGATACTGATGATTTTGATGTATGGAAATCTATATCTAGCTCGATTCTTTATACCTGTACAACCAACCGTTATCCAATCAAAGTTAATGTACTCTGTGAGCTCTGCTCAACTGAGTATAACAAGCACATAAAGCAGTATCTCTATCCACCTTTAGACAGAAAAGTGCCTTTTAACTCTGATACTGGGGAAGTCACCCTGCGAGCTACTGGTACGAAGTTTACCCAAATATGACAATATATTCGAAAATCTTTGATTGAATAACTGTATCACTACATTTCGTCCCCTTAGTATTAAAATAACCTATACCTTTTTTGATGTTTTGAGAAAATGAATTTCAAACTTTTTGTCGAAAGTAGCTCTCACTCAAATCTCGTTATGTCTGTAAATATTCATTATTTTCGACGTTTTTTTTTAAGACTGTATAAAAATTAGTCTATTTTGTTAAACTGAACAATTTTTATTATTATAATCATCCTTTTTAATGAACAAAAAAGGTGTAAACTGCAGATACATCAGAAGGCTATTTTATGTTTAATGTTTTCTATCAAGTTTCTGATACGTTATTTTATTTGTATGGTATACACTATTTTATTCAAGAAATACACCAGAATAATAAGTAAATTTAATAAGAATTTTTATTACTATAAAATTATGTTTTAATTACAGCCAGATCGTAAATTATTTGCATGGTCTGTATTTATTGTCGTCTTCGTCCTCTTCTTCGAATCTGTCTGGTTCATCTTAACAATCGCGATTATTCCCTCCTTGTAAATTCAAAAAAAATGTCTGCGAGCTGGGGGGACTTATTTTTTTTGCATAAATCTTTGAGATCCTTCAATTTTGTGTCAGAAATTGGTAGTTCTTTTTTACATTTGTGAGTTAATGTAAAATTTGTGACTCCTTTCTTTTTCATTCTCGAGCCATCTGAATCAATCACTTTGAAGTCTTCGTTCCATTGTTCCTTGTATAACAATTGTCTATTTTCAGTTTTTATTACTTGGAGAACCTTGATTTTAAGCCAATTTACCGATTCATTGTTGACATATTTCTTCAAGTTTTGGTTCAATTTTGAGAACGCCCGTTTTGAGATCAATAATATCACTGTAGTTAAGCCTTTCTACAGCATACGGATTTTTTCGTCTTGCCAGTCTAAGTATAGTTGGCCATTCTTCTGGTGAATATACACAAATATTTCTCTTAGCTCGTTGTATAGTCGAATGCATGGAATCTGCTTCCATTTATGTGTGTCCACTTTGAGATATTTAATTGTTATTGAATTAAAATGCAATGAATGATTCATATGAAGCAATAATGTGGCAATTAATCTGTTTCTATTCTGTCCTCCACAGCAGTCTGAATACAGAATAACATCGGTTACTGATTCGGGTAATTTGTTCAGCATTTTTAATAAAGTGGTTCCAATTTCCTCTGACCCACGGTGACCATGGTTTTCATCCCACAGGAAACAATATCCAGCTCCACTAGCTAAATCGTAAAATGTATTGTTGTATGTGGCGAACTTTCGACTGTAATACAAGGTGCTTACACTGCTACATGGTGTCAATAGCACTGATTGTAAGTCAAAAGTAAATACTTTTATATTGCTGTTATTTTTAGATAACTCCTTGTCAGCAGCTTTGAGGAGTCTTGCCTGGGCTTTATTTGCTAAGTGTTCATCATACGATATCTGTATTGAAGCATTGTCCTCTGTATTTTTGAACATTTCGCATGTGAGCATGTCCTTTTTTGGATGATGGAATGAATAATTTTAATTATTACAAAATATGTGGCGATACATATGTTCTTTAACTGAGAGGTCTGGGTGGCGTTCTTTATAAAGTTATACATCTTTGTAATTGTAGGTCTGAGCTCAGATAAAGGCGTTGGGACTTTGCTCGAGTATAGTGGCTTTTACTGCTGGAAATGACTCTATGTGCTCTTAATAAAAGTTGCTATCTCCGCGCCTACATTTCTTTGCATTCCGTGTTTACCCCTCATGTCAACAAATTCTCTTTGATTCTTTTTTGTTTGGCTAATACAGATATCGCGCAGTCTAACACGTGTAAAGTATTTAAAAAGAACTTTATACAGACCTGTTTGTCATTTAGAAGTATTTTAGAGTGTTTGACGCCGTGATTCTCTCGTTAATGTCCTCCTGCACGTCTCCACTTTTATGTTATTACTAAGAAATATACGTTGCTTGCAGTAATCGCCCAAACTCCAATAGTCTGCATTGATTTCTTACGATCTTCTTCAGAGAAGTGTTCTCGACATTTTTGATGACAACTGCAATCAGCGGGTTTCGGTAAACGTTCCTTAATTACTTTACCACTCTTTGTAACATAAGCCTTTCCTTGACTCCTGTCACTCTTTCTTTTGTTCTGCATCCAAAGCTGGCTCTTACGCTATTGAATGCAACAAATCCCTAATTGTAGGAGACATCTTCTTAAATTACCTTTTAATTCACTCGCCTTTCTTTTTCGTGTTACTGTCAATTCTACATTTTCATCATTGCTTTCTTCGCGATTTCGCAGAACACTTCATGTTGCTTTACCGAAGATTTTTCAATTTTCCCCTCGAGATTATCCTCCTCTTCATCCGTTTCTGGAATATAATAATAAGGCGATCCTGCCGAAAAGTCTTCTCCATCCTCTTCGTCATTTTCCGATATATTTGAATCCACAGGTTCCACAGATAATCCAACAGAGTTTGGAGCAAGTTTCACACATAGGGCTCCTGTTGATTCCGTCGCAAATTCTGTTGAAAATTAATATACCAAATATTCTTTCCTGCAATTTAAGATAACAGATACTCACCACAGCTTAACAAATCCATGATTTAATGAATGATTGGGAACGAATGAACGACTAAATGATTATGAACGAGCGAATTTCAACAACGAACTGAAATCCTAAATTGCACAAATTATTTCTATTGCATTTACATACATGATAAAACAACGTAAGCATTGCATAGGCTACTTTTTTTTGTAATTTTAAAGCACATGTTAATTGTTCTGAGAATATAACGGCCTATAAGATTCATTCAAATGAACAAATTGAAAATATTTGTTGAACAACAACGTATATCATTATACGAAATTTTAGGTGTTTCTGTCATGACAAAATTGATTTTTTTCCTAAAAGTTAAAATAGAATATGTGAGTGTACATTAGTATTATATTGAATAAACAGAAAATTTAGTTTATGTAAAAATAGCGTATATGCGTTTACATGATTTTTGAGGAAAATGATTAATATAAATTTATACTATATTTCTTTGACTGACGTTTTGACCCACTTTGTGGAATAGAATTTGACAAAATTTTGAGCACCTAGGCTATTGCTATACTAAGGGGACGTTTTGCAAATCTTTTCAGAAACAATTCTTCAAATCATAGCCATTGCTTGTGTATTAAGACCACATCGAACCCTCCTCAGTAGTAAAGGAGCTGTAACCCTCACCGCAACATTGATTTGTTTGTTCCCTTCTAACATTTCGGGTATTGCGATTATGTATACTTTTTGCAATGAATACGACGAATACTCTACTTTATTGTCTTTTTGGAGAACGGATGTATGCAAACCAGCTTTTAACACCGTGTTGGTATTCTACTGTTGTGCAACTGGTTTGGCATGTCCTCTGACTTACATACGACTCAAGCCATGCCTTTGGAAATTTGGAAAACCCCATTTAACTATTGTTGTTTTTGTTTTTGTAGCAATAAGGCGACTCCCCGAAGCCCTTGGGGAGTGCTATCGATGTTGATGGATTTTTGCCGGATGCAGGAACTAGCTCGACCATCTCGGGAACGATTTGGTATGACCACATGAAACCTTCTAGGCCATCCCACTGCCTAGATCTATGAGGATCTTGGGGTCGCCAGAGCATAGGCTATTAAAGAAAGAGGATTCGCTACACAACCCCTTGAATCACTTAGGTATTTTAATCGCCTCTTAGGACAGGCATACCTGTCGCGGGTATATCCTAAAACCCCTAACCCGCTGAGGCCCATTTAAACTATTCGAAGGTGGTAATATGGCTCGGCATATCAAAACATCTATATTGTACCAGCTGAATCTAATAAAAAAAGAACTGCGGCTTACACCATGCTCTCATTATAACTTTAAAAAATTACTCATGATCCAATTACTAGAGGTTTGTTCTCCAATGCAGACAGCGCTTTGGCACTCCCAAATTTTAAAATCTGGACTAGTTGCTTTTACGAAGGTAGAAAAACGGGGAATAATTCAGTCCCATTCAGTGAAAGTTGTAGTAAAAAATTACCTTTAGTAGAAAATATTTCGTGAATTGATAAAGAATAATGTAGGTTTGGTCGTTCTTTCAGAAATTGTTTGAAGAATACCGTACGTCAGAATTTTATTTAAAAAAAATATGTTTCAAAAACTCCCTATATGAAATGAAAAATTTTTGAAAAATATTTTGAGATAGGACAATTTTGACCAGGCAGCCGACATGGGGTGATACTCTACTCAGCTGCCGCAATGAACTGCAAAAAAAACAAAAGAAAATTGCTTATTGTCTTAGAGCTTTATATTCCGGCCTTGACTTTGAGAGAAGAGTTAAGATTTTGTGTGGTCCTGCTACACAGGGAGTATTCACCTTTTTATTCGGAAATTTCGGAAAGCTCGTTTCCTTTAAGTATTCTGGAAGTATTCCGGACAAACCGTTAATTTAGAATATTCAGAACACCACCGTTGATACTACCTCACGAGGTCCGAAAACATCAAATAAGTATATACACAATATTCAAATACACGAGTAAACCGATTCCCCAAATTCTTAAATGTAGAGGAATGTTCCGAACATACGGAATGAAAAAGTTAACATGCTCAATGAGTACCTTTCTATCTGGCATCTCCATTATTTACTAATGACATCTTTACGTGAATCGATTTAATACTCGTTTTTCTGACGTTGAGGGATGCATTTTTAATTGGTTTAGGTTTCGTATGTTCATAGGTTTACGTAAGTGCACCATTCCTTGGTGTCCGTACTTTTCATAAAACCTATGTTCAGCTACACTTATAGATCGTGGCATAGTTAGTTAACTAACTCGTCATAAAATTTTAAAAAAATTCTAAGGAATTATGTAGTTCATTACTTATCGGGTATTTGTAAACTGATTGCTTCCTACTTCTACTACTAATATTTTTTGAAAAATCGCAAAGAACGGTTGTTAGCTCGGATGTCAGCTCGACTCGCCAACAAATTTATCAGCCGAGCAAACCTCTTGTGATTGAATTATGAAATTACTTTCAATTCCACTTACGTTTTCTCAGAGGAGTATAACTTTTCAACTAAATTTAAAAATATTTTAGGTCGAATTAGTCCTGCAAGATTAAACTACCTTCTACCCTTATGTATACTGGCCAATTATGTTTTACAACAAGCTGGCAAAAGAACTCAGCTCATGCCTGTACGTGCAATTTTAAGTATTCTAACGTGATTTGTTCATGCTCGAGTGGTAACATCTATGGCCAATTTTTCTACTTTTCATACTCAGTGGAGCATAGCTTTATAACTTTGATTGGATAATGGTTGGTTGTATAGGTATAAAGGTATCGAGATAGATATAGACTTCCATATATCAAAATCATCAGTATCGAAAAAAATTTGATTGAGCCATGTCCGTCCGTCCTTCCGTCCGTTAACACGATAACTTGAGTAAATTTTGAGGTATGTTGATGAAATTGGTTTGTAGGTTCCTGGACACTCATCTCAGATTGCTATTTAAAACGAACGATATCGGACTATAACCAAGCCCACTTTTTCGATATCGAAAATTTCGAAAACTCGAAAAAGTGCGATAATTCATTACCATAGACGGATAAAGCGATGTAACTTGGTACGTGAGTTGAACTTATGACGCAGAATGGAAAATTAGTAAAATTTTTGACAATGGGCGTGGCACCGCTCACTTTTAAAAGAAGGTAATTTAGAAGTTTTGCAAGCTGTAATTTGGCAGCCGTTGAATATATCATGATGAAATTTGGCAGGAACGTTACTCTTATTACCATATGTCCGCATAAAAAAATTAGCAAAAGCGGAGAACGACCACGCCCACTTAAAAAAAAATTTTTAAAGTCATATTTAAAAAAAATTTTATACTTTACAGTATATAAGTCAATTATGTCAACATTCAAATCCAGTAATGATAGGGTGCAACAAAATACAAAAATAAAAGAAAATTTCAAAATGGGCGTGGTTCCCCCTTTTTTATTTAATTTGTCTAGGATACTTTTAATGCCATAAGTCGAACAAAACTTTACCAATCCTTTTGAAAATTTGGTAGGGTCTCAGACTCTGGTACGATAACTTATTTCTGTGAAAAAGGGCGAAATAGGTTGAAGCCACTCCCAGCTTTTATACACAGTCGACCGCTGTCCTTCCGCTCGACCGTTAACACGATAACTTGAGCAAAAATCGACATATCTTTGCTAAACTCAGTTCATGTAATTATCTGAACTCACTTAGTTTTGGTATAAAAAATGGCCGAAATCCGACTATGACCACGCCCACTTTAAGATATCGAAAATTACGAAAAATGAAAAAATGCCATAATTTTATACCAAATACGAAAAAAGGGATGAAACATGGTAATTGGATTGGTTTATTGACGCAAAATATAACTTAAAAAAAAACTTTGTAAAATGGGTGTGACCGCTACCATATTAAGTAGAAGAAAATGAAATAGTTCTGCAGGGCGAAATCAAAATCCCCTGGAATCTTGGCATGAATACTGTTCGTGGTATTACATATATAAATAAATTAGCGGTACCCGACAGATGATGGTCGGGGTCACCCTGGTCCACATTTTGGTCGATATCTCGAAAACTCCTTCACGTATACAACTAAGGGCCACTCCCTTTTAAAACCCTCATTAATACCTTTAATTTGATGCCCATATCGTACAAACACATTATAGAGTCACCCCGGTCCACCTTTATGGCGATATCTCGAAAAGGCGTCCACCTATAGAACTAAGGCCCACTCCCTTTTAAAATACTCATTAACACCTTTCATTTGATACCGTATCGATATCGTACAAATAAATTCTAGTCACCCCTGGTCCACCTTTATGTCGATATCTCGAAAAGGCGTCCACCTATAGAACTAAGGCCCACGCGCTTTTAAAATACTCATTATCACCTTTCATTTGATACCCATATCGTACAAACAAATTCTAGAGTCACCCCTAGTCCACCTTTATGTCGATATCTCGAAAAGGCGTCCACCTATAGAACTAAGGCCCACGCCCTTTTAAAATATAACCCTTTCATTTGATACATTGTACAAACAAATTTAGCAGTCACTTATCGACGACTATAAACAGCCCATCTTTTAAAATTACACTTCATTTGATACCCATATCGTACAAAAAATTCTAGAGTCACCCCTGGTCCACCTTTATAGAGATATCTCGAAAAGGCGTCCACCTATAGAACTAAGACTCACTCCCTTTTAAAATACTCATTAACACCTTCATTTGATACCCATATCGTACAAACAAATTCTAGAGTCAGCCCTGGTCCACTTTATGGCGATATCCCTAAATGGCGTCCACCTATAGAACTATGGCCCACTCCCTCTTAAAATACTCTTTAATACCTTCCATTTGATACACATGTCTTACAAACACATTTCAGGATTACCCTAGGTTCATTTTCCTACATGGTGGTTTTGCCCTTATTTTGTCCTCCATAGCTCTCAACTGAGTATGTAATGTTCGGTTACACCCGAACTTATCCTTCCTTACTTGTTGTATTTCACTTTCCTATTATATGCTCAATTCCGATTGCGATAGGAAGGAAGTCAATATGAATCTTCGAATGTGTATTTCTGCACTTTTACACAACAGGAAGCCGTTTTCGCAAATAAATCATTAGCGTTTAATTGATTGGAATGGAGTGCAATTACTTCTTGATTTCGATACCAAAGCAACTATGCAACTGTTAAAAATTATAACTCACATATGCTGCATATGAATTTGAGTACTTTGTTACCAATTATGAAAAAAGCTGATCTTAAAAGGAATTAGTCTTGAGCCAGATATTTTTATGGGTTGGGTTGAAATATTTGGTCAAAAAACTGATTGAGTCCATATTGTGACCAGAAATTGTTTAACGACCAAACGGAGAAAACCTCGACTAGTTACCGGACCGTATGTTATAGAATAGCTGCGTTCTTTTGGCAAAGCCAGGAAATTTTCTAGGACCTAGCTCAATTGCTGCCTCGAAATCTGTCACCTCTGCTACCCCTAGTAGATTGGCCTTGCAAGTGCTGAACACGAACACAGAAGGTACTCAGTCTTTTCTGTCTCGGACGTTGTGGCAGCGCACTGCCCTCAAGTGGCCCGATGAAACCACGCTAATCCTGTTTTTGGTTTATTTTTTAATTCATACATACTTTTTTTTTGTGTTTTTTTTTATGTATCCTAATTCTTATTTATGAGTTATTTATAATTTTTTTGTTACCGAGTCTTTGAGAGGCAGTGGCTTCTTAAGCGCCGAGATCTAAAACCGCTCAGCTACAGAGAAACTCATCAGCTGAGAAATATAGAATCACAAAATACAATAGACTAAAAGTAAATATAATTTTTTAATTATTAAGAGAAGATAGAACCGTCTTTTTTATGGCAAAGAGCGAGTCCGAAACATCAATTATTCTCGAGTGAGAGTTATAATATTTCACACAAACATAGAAAAGGTTCGTGTAGTTGGAAATTGCTTCTGCATTGTTTAAGAATTATAGGTTTATAATGCCTTGAAACTCGGCATGGAACATTCAAGTATACTTCGTTCAAAAGAAATGGGCTTGAAATCGATCCATTTAAAAGTCTAGCCATAAATAGTACACCTGGCATTTCTCTACGACTTGCAAGTGTAGGAAGATTTATTAGTTTTAATCGATTAGTGTAAGGAGGAATATTATACGGAGAGTCCCATTGAAGATTTCTCAAGGCGAAAAGTAAAAACTGTTTTTGAATTGATTCTAGTCTATCCACATGAACTTGATAACGCGGATTCCAAATTATCGATCCATATTCTAATATCGGCCTCACTAATGATGTAAAAAGGGTTTTTGTAACGTAAGGATCACTAAACTCTTTTGCCCATCTTTTCACAAATGCTAAAACTCCTCTCGCTTTATCGACTGTGGCATTAATATGAGGGTTGAAACTAAGTTTGCAATTCAGTGTAACTCCCAAGTCGACAAAAACATCAACGCTTTCCAGAGTTTGGCCATTAATTGTGTAGGAAGCTGGCTGTATGTTCCCACGTGAAAAACACATGGATTTACATTTTTCTATGTTGAGAGGCATAAAATTCGCATTACACCAAGTAACTAAACGATTTAAATCCGCCTGGAGTACAGAACGTTCTTCAACCGACGCGTATGACTTAAAAAGTTTTACGTCGTCGGCATACATTAAAATTTTAGAATTTTTGATAGTTGTGGAAACATCGTTTATAAAGGTCAAAAACAGAAATAGGACCGAGATGGCTGCCCTGAGGCACACCGGAGGGAACATCGATGACATTCGAACAAAGCTTTTTAAAAATGACTCTTTGAGTTCTACCGCAAAGATAGGAGAAGATCCAGCGAGTTAGGCCAGGTTGAAAACCAAGCAATTCGAGTTTATAAACAAGTAATGAGTGGCGTACTTTGTCGAATGCTTTGCTGAAATCAGTGTATATAACGTCGGTATGATGATTGTTTCTAAACCCATTAAAGACGTGAGTTGTAAATTCAAGTAAATTGGTTGTGGTTTGATTTGGCTCTACAAAAGCCATGCTGAGAACTATCTATCAATGTAGAAATCGAAAATGTAAGGTGATTAGTAACGATTGCTTCGAAAAGCTTAGGGATAGCGGAGAGCTTTGCTATTCCACGATAGTTTTCAATAGACGACTTGCTTCCTTTTTTATGGAGTGGGATAAGAAAAGATTCCTTCCAAGCCGTCGGGAAAATGCCATTTTTTAAAGAGAGGTTAAACAGATCAGTAAGGGGCTGGTAAATGTATTCCGCACATTTTTTAAGAAAACATGTTGGGATCAAATCGGGACCGTATTTGAAGGATTCTTTTAGGGTCTTTAGATGTAGTAGAACATCTTCAGGCAACAAATGTGGGGCACATATTGAGTTATTAGAATGGAGCTCATACGGATAATTTGTAGGTGATGAATCAACCACAGCAGAGTAATTAGAGTGAAAAAATTGAGCGAAGAAGTTTGCAATCTTTTGATCGTCGCTGGAAATGCTATTTCTAAACTTCAAGGCAGAAGGAAACCCGTTAGTTCCGCGTTTAGAATTTACGAAATCATAAAAAGACTTCGGGTGGCAAATAATGTTTCTTTTAATTTTACATATGTAAGCTTTATAACACTTTTTATTAAGTTCAAAATACTTATGACGGAAAATAGCGTACTGTGCATAATGAGAATGTAAACCGGTTCTCTTATATAATTTGAATAAACGTGATTTCTTATTTTTTAAAGCTTTTAAATCTTTAGTAAACCAAGCTTGCACTGGTTCAATGTACGAACATGTGCGTTTGGGCACATGTTTTTCAAATAAAGTATAAATGGTTTTATTAAAATGTAAAACGTTTTCCTCTGCATCCTCTTTATATCGAGGCCACGTTATGTCAGAAAGCTCTTTATTTAAATTGTTGAAATTAGTTTTGGAAAAATCAAAGCATCTGGTAGAGACACGTGTTTTGTTAGTGCAGCCGACTTCGTTGCTTATGATTTCGTAAGTTATCTCAAGAGAAGGATGGTAAACGTCTTCTGGCAAAACAAGAGGTTCGCACCGATTTATAGAGAATTTAGATATGTCGTCAACAAATGCTAAGTCTAAGAATTTTCCATACTTATTCGGAAAGAAGTTGATCTGATTAAGGCAAAGATCAGTAATTCCATCCAAAAAGTCATTGTTATGCATCTGGATGATACGGGGACAATATTGTGATCAACGGTATTCCAAGATATATGTGGCAGGTTAAAGTCGCCTAAAACAATCATTGAGTCCGTGGGCTTTATCATCGAGTTGACTGATTGTAACAGTGAAATATGGTGCATATACATTGATAGATCAGAAGACGGTGGAACATAGCAAACGGCTAGGTAAATATGACCCCGGCCTAGTAAGATTCAGATGCAGTTAAACTCGATGGAATCAACGTCGGCTAAATTAACATCTTCAGATGGAATTGAGGAATGTAGAGCTAGCAAGACACATCCTCCAATCCTATTTAAGCGATCAGATAGGTCTGATACTCACCGGAAAAAATTCCGGAATTTAAAACATTGGGTTTCAGCCATGTTTCGGTAAAAGCAATAATATTATAGTTATATTGAATGGTTTTCAAATATAAGTCAGTTAATTTAGTATTTAAGCCTCTAACGTTTTGATAGTAAATACTTAAGCAAGATGTTAAATTAAGTTTTTTGGGTGGGAACTTTGAGGAGGAATTTTTGCTCATTTTGAGTAATCTCAATAGTCTTATGCACAAATTCCAGAACAAAAGCCCCTGGCGGCCAAAATGCGCTGTCCAAAAGTTTATCAAAATCTTTTGAGTTAACATCAATTCTAAATGAAGAAATGTTTCTTTCGTAATTAAATTTAAATTTTCTTAAAGTCATGACGTCAGCCTTAATTTTCGAAGTGAAATAAGACTTGATATCCTCAACGGAAGTGTCTTTGTCAAAGCGAGATACAAAAATCGATTTTTTGAGCGGAACTACAACCAGCTTCTTAGCCGGTGCTTCTGAATAAGAAGTCACAGATTGAGAAGTTACAGTTTCAGAAGTTACAGTTTCTGAAGTTACAGTTTGAGAATCTAAGGTTTTTTCCGCGGCCTTAGAAGTGGATGGAACCGCAGCTTGCGGATTAGGGGAAGCCAAGTCTATGAGCTTCACTTGCGGAAGATTAATGTTCTGAGCAGGATTAAGATTCAAAGCGTTAGGTGAGTCTTCAGAGTGTTTTTGTTTATTATCGCGGTTGTCTTTTTTTCTGTTTAAACAATGCAGCTTCCTACACTGACGAGGCCTAACTTAAAAGAATGTGACGCCAGAAAGCAGGGTCCCGTTAGTAATCCCATCCATTTTTCTGCAAAATAGTTTCACCAGCTTCTTTTTTTTATAGAAATTTATACTGCACATAAAAACTTTCCTATTCCATAGTACATCCGCACTTAGTTATCATCCAAATTTCCAGTAGTGAGAGTTTGTTGTCATAGCCTACAGCCAGACAACTTGTCCTTGCACGAGATTCGGGTAAAGAAGTAACACCCAAAATATACACGCACACATACATACATGATTTTTCCATCAGCTTGCATCAAGGAAAAAGTGAAAATATAGCACATTACTGGCGTAGCAATTTGTGACAACTATGAGTGCATGCATGAAAATATTTGAGACGCTTTGTGAGGGTCGCAAGCAGATTTGCTATCTTCTAACAAAGTAAATATTTTTAAGCCTTAAGCCACATAAAATACATACAAATCACACATGTTCACACATAAATATATTTACAAGGAAAATTTAAATATGTATTTGTGACATGCTGGACCGATAATTTACTTAAGCGATACTGGAAATTAAGGTATTTTCTCAGGTTTCTTTAACTCTCAAAAATATAATATCTCATAAAACCTAGGTAGGACCACTGCTATATACTCGACTTAAAGACAAACTGAAGCTCCCAGTGCATATCCATCGACGTGGTTGTCAATGGTACTCAGATCGTGTATGGGGTGATCGGTAATTAAGACAATCATTATGATCATCATTAACTCATGCTTAACAACTAAGAGTCTTTGGCCTTCACCAAGTAGGTGCAATCTTAACCAGCTTTCCCCTCACAGCTCAATGGAGATACCCTCCTTCCTCTGGTTACAAGTACGAGTCTCGATGGCATTTCCACCAAAGCTTTTAGGCTGGTTTGGTTTTATATATCCGTTATGTTCATAGAGCGATTTATTCAACCCCGTTTTATGCACGCCATTTTCATCAACAAAATATCATAAATTTTTTTCTTGAATATATCATTCCGATTTCGTGTAATAAACGCCAAATCTAGGCGCGTTGAGAGTTGAAAGCTTTATTCTTGATAAGTGCCATGACACCCGGAGCAGAGTCAAACGTTTAACCCTCCGATAGATTGTGGCATCTGGCCAGACGTGAAGGCTTTATTTTCGTGAATAAATTTACTGCTACCCACCCGATCATGAAAAGCTTTAGTGACTTTTTGAGTTTATAGGTGGTCTTTATAATAATTCGGAAACGGATATTTTTTCTTTTTTTTGTACCAAAGTTGATTATGTCACATTTTAGCGTTGTCGTCTGGCTAGACGAACATATCTTTAATCATATAAGACCTCATATTTCGTATTCATTTCGAAATTTATCAATAAAAATTCAAACTTATTTCTGGCTAATCACAGTGTGCGACGAGTTTTTCTTCAAAATTTAAATAAAAATTAAAATATTTGTGGATAAAAATCAAAGTGTCAAATTTCGTCTGGCCAGACGACAACGCTAAAATGTGTTGAATTTATTCGCCGCTATTCGAAGGGTTAATCCTTAAGTCTTGGAGCGTGTTAGCTTTTGGCCTTAAAGCTGTGTTGGAGCTTTATTTGTAGGGTACGCAGCTTCGTTAGGCTGTCGTTTCAAATCATAAAATTTTCATTATATCTTGGTCCTTCTCATACCCCGTAATTTAGGAATCTAAATACCTTTTCTATATCCCGCATCCGACGTATTATGATTCTTTCCTTGGGAATTCTATTCTTGTATAAATATTGACCTGAGAAATTAAGAATATATCCACAGTCTGCTTCTTTATTTGAAGAAATTAGTGCTGACCTTCGTCCGTTGTTTGAGATATGCCATCTATTCTCCAATCCTGTTGTAAACTTGGGTTAAGATAATGCAGTAGGAGTAGCAAGGATTGCCTTTGTAGGCTATACAATTTCCACAAGCCACTTAAGGGCCACGGTATCAACTTAATACTATTACCCCACCTGGCTGAATCAAAGGTTGGGGATATTTACTAGATTCCTCCTTCAACATCTTGATCATGCTACTTAGAAGTCCCCTTTCCACGTATATGCACTTCTTTGTAGATATCTGCAAAAAGCAAACTCTTTTTGAATAAGCCTCATAGTGCGGAACTCATTCTCTACGTCATTCATTCTCTCGGCAACATCCGGAGTCACGGTTTAACCTGCCGGGTACTTCATTATGTCTTTCGTTTGGCTGTCTGTGAAACGTCAAAGTTACCTCCCTTTGGCCTATCATACCTTTCTACATCCGTTATCGCATTGTTAACATATCAACACTGCTCCCCGCACCCATCTTAAGCACATGCATCTTTTGAGGTAGTTTGTTTCTCTTTATAAGCATCTGTCTGTGCTATGGCTTTAAGCTTATATGTCTTGTCGATGCTGGCGGATGCATTGAGACACCGCGGATTTAATGGTCATGAGCAGCCGCGAAATTCGCACAACCAGAAATATCACTCCCAAAACTTCGACTACCAGCCCAGGAATCAATTTTATTCAAACTTTCAGATCATGGTTTTAGTTAGTTCCTCTACGCTGTATGCCATGAGCTCGATACAACCGATCAGTGATACGGGGCTTTATCTAGTTTCCTGTAAATAATGACAAAAACACAGTAGAATAATATCTCAATGATTCCAAGATCATTAGTACAATTTTTCTCTTCACCTGAGATCCCAGTCGCATCACTATCCTGGAAACCAGGTCCGGCACATGAGGTGTTTCGGCTCCTTGCAGCACTAATGTATATTTTAGTTATAGCGCGACATGTAGTCATATTAGCACACACAAGCAGGCATAAGCATTTTATCACACATTCCATATGTACAATACAAAACACACATTCAAACAAAAAGTTGACATTAACGGGCCGATTCTGAGCGTTACCGGTAAAATAGTACCCAGAACATTATGTAACCGAAAATCGTTACCAGTTCTTTTATTCGCGATTCTGGCCAAAGTGGAAAACGCTGTCATCACCGAAGAACTCACCAATGTCTGTGGTGAAATTTAAAAGTTGGTTTTCTTCGCTTAATTCATGGCGGAACGATACAAAGTGGCAGCATGCGACAGCTGAATATAAACTTTTTTATTTGATTCGATACATCAACTTCCGGCGCAGTACGATTTTGACATTCGTCCATCGAATTTACAAAACCAAAGTACATGCAATTTTTATTTATGTTTATAGGTATGTCACCATGCTGCCACCTTGTATGGTTCCGCCATGGCTTTACCGAAAATGTATCACTCGTAGATACGAGATTAACGAATAAACGAGACGATGTCTATATATGTACATACATGCATAAGATTTTACATAGTTATATTGTAATTTATTCTGTAAAAGAACATAACTAAACAAATATATAATATATAGCAAGAGGCAACACTTTTTAACTATTATCTTTATTTATTTCCGCTTACAATTCTTTATTTTTCACTGTTGTGCGGTTATTTCGATGTAACCACCTACTTTTGTGGGTAAAAAATTATCCGGCTACTTTCGCGGATAGAATACCAAAAGGGTATAAAAGTTTCCACATGATTTCGTTACCGTGGTGAAGAATGTTGTTACCACACTAGAATCGGGGCATAAGAAAAGCAGCGTAACTCACTGTGAAAATGTTTCCTTAGGCTATTGTTGCCATAAGTGCATCATGCAACTTTTGTTATTTTACAAGCTCTTGTAGCAATGTAGCTTGGCTTTTGCATAGCAGATACATATTTTGTTAGTTAGTTTGCCTATAGCCATACAAACATCTAACTTGAAGACGACAGAAAAGCTGTAGATAAGCATTGTAAGGAAGTTGTATGCATATGTGTTTGTGCATACGCACGTGTATGTGCTTGAATGAAACGAAATCTTTTGAAGCATTTATGAGTGTAAGAAAAGCAAAATTTTGCATACGCTTGCAACAATTGTTATTGCATTTAACAGGATTTTAATGACTAAGTATGCTGGTATGAATAAAGTTTGGATATGTTTGTGTAAGCAGGAGCTGGAATAGGTTAAACGAAATTGTTGACGAGCTAAATTTTCTATTCGATTTGATAGTTGGGCTATTAAGAATCAATGAAAGGTTTTGTTAAGGTAAATTTTGTACGCTTAATGGCTATAAAGATTAGTTGACCAATGAAACTTTAACTTAACCTATTTGTACCAATTTGAGACAGAAACTTAAGTGGAATCAAAATTTCGTTTAATGAAATAAACATTTGGTCATTTCATACCGCCACTTTCTTCATAAAAGAACATTTGCCAGCAACCCCATAATATATTTTTCTTACAAAAACTAGTTATGTGGGATAGCAGTCGCTTCCTTTTTAAATTTTAAGGCAATCAAATTAATACATACGTAACTATTCATAATATTGCACCTACCAAACATGTCCTTTTTTTAAAGCCATATCATCTTTTGCTGCAAATTCTGCGTTTTTCTAGTGTTTTTCTATTTTTCATAAATTTTTGAAACACAAAGCAAAGCCGACTTGATTTTTGACTTATAAAGGTATTCAATAAAGCACATGATTCAATCACAAGGGTTGTGCTCGGCTGAAAATTTGTTTACAGTTGCAGCCCTTTTCCTCCAAATCGAGTTGACATCCGTAACTATGTTGTTTATTTGTGATTTTTCGAAAAATATTAGCAGTAGAATTAGGAAGCAATCAGTTTACAAATACCCGATAAGTTCTGAACTGCAAATATAGATGAATTTATAATTATATGCCATGATCTGGCCGAATATGGTAAATTTATGAAAAGTACGGACACCAAGGAATCGTACACTTTCGTAAACGTATGAACATGCAAAACCTAAAACGATTCGAAATTCATCGTTCAACGTCAAAAACTGGACTAGTTAATCAATTCACGTAAAAGTGTCATTAGTAAATAATGGAGATGGCATAACGAAATGTACTCATTCCGCACAAATTTGCAGAATCGGTTTATATTTAAATATTATGTACATAATTATCTGGAATATTTGGACCTCGTAATATCAAGCAAACGTGTTCCGAATATTCTAAATTAACGGTTTATTTCGAACACTTGCATGAATACTTAACGGAAAAGAGCTTACCGAAATTTAAGATTAAATGGTGAACACCCTCTGTGTAGCACGACCTTACAAAACTTAACGCTTCTGTCAAAGTCAAGGTCGGGATATAAAGTTCTAAGACAATACGCCATTTTCTTTATTTTTTTGGCAGTTCATTACGGCTTCTGAGAAGAGCGTGACCCCATGTTGGCTGCCAGTTCAAAATAGTCTTATCTCAAAATATTTTTCAAAAATTTCCTGTTTAAGGATTTGTCACAAAAAGCCCTATATTAGAATTGGATGAAGAACGCCTTATCTCAGAATTCTTTTCATTAACTCCCTCTTATGTCGAAATGCTCAGACAAATTTTGAGATTGTGTATTTTTGAATAAAATTCTGACGTACGGCATTCTTCAAACAAATTGTCAATGAATGACCAAACCATCAATTCGCGGATTATTAATAGAAATAAGAAATCCATTATTTTGACAAATTTATCATCATACTATAAATTACTAAAAGTAATTTTTACTAGAACTTTCACTGAATGGAATTGAATTATTCCCCGTTTTCTTCCTTCGTAAAAGCACCGGTCCAGATTTTTATATTTGGCAGTGTCAAAGCTCTGTCATCATTGGAGAACAAACTCTAGTAATTTAATCATGAATAAAGCAATAATGAGATAAATTTAATGTATTTTTATCAAGATTGAGTTCAGTAAGGGCTTTATGTAGAGAGTTTACTAAATATTTCATTAATCCTCTATGTCAATGCCACATTATTATCTTTAAAATATGGGTGTTTTTTTTTAAACCAAACACAAAAACTCCTCGCAGCTAGTGAGGGTGGACCTCATAGTTTCTACTAGTTTGGCTACTGATGAATGAAGTAATATCAATCAAGATCCTACTCTTGGTTAAGCGGTTACAATGGTTTCGGCAGGGATAGAACTTTTACTTCCTTATTTCCTTTATTCATCAAATCAGTCAAAATTTTTCTTCATTAATTAAATTTTATATTGAAAAGCCATGTCACCAACTAAAGCTTAAATATTATGATGATTTGAACCATATATTTTTGCTGGGTTCCTGGTCATAAAGCGGTAGAAGTAACGAAACGGCACATCACAAAATCGATTTGGAGAAATCAAACTGACACATGAGTTGCATATGATCCATCAAGCATGAAAAGTGTGAACAGTACCGCGGGGCTGCAAAATTTCTAAGATCAGCAAGATTAAGGCTCACGAGGTGCATGTTAATTGTATATTGCCTTTTGGCTTTACATGCTTATAAGTTAGGCGTCGTCAGTAACAGTTAATATAGGAAGTGGAGCTGCAAAATGTTGGCAGAGTTCCCAGATCTTGAGACAGTAATTAAGCTTTCCTAGAAATGTCCTAGAATTTGACAAGTGGACGGAGTTATTCTTTGTTACCTAATTGGGATTTTTCAGTTTTGCCGTCAAACAAATTTTGTAACACTATGGACAGTTTCAATCTATATGAGGCTTTTATAGACCGGCCAAAACAATATACCCTAACCTGACCGAAATTATAAATTGCTTGTAAAGTGACTTAAAGCTAATTTAAAAACATTGGTTTTCTCTAGACGTCCCTGGTGTCTTTACACATCGAACTTCGCAAGTATTTGGCACTTTCGTCTCTGGGGTAGTAGTTACATACCACAAGGAGAGTGGTGAAGGAAGGTTTAAGCAGAACAAGCTTGATCAATTCACTGCTTGCTATGCTACAATCAAAAAAAAATATTAAGGTGAAGACCGAATACTTTTCGAAGACTTACAAAACTCTTTATTTAGGTGGTTCCCATGCATTAAAGGTGGCTCGATTTGAAAAGTTTAAAACCCAGGCCTTAGTTAATATAATTAAATATATATGTATATATTCAGTTCCGTTCACTTAACGATGAATTTAGTATTTAGTTTACATCTTATTACAAAAAGAATACTCTTTTTTGTTTCTAAACAACTTACTTATTATTATTTTATCTAGCATCCAGTTGAGCGAAGTTTGATGCAGTACGTCCAGCGAAAAACGGTTTGTTACTTAATTGAGAACTCATTCCAATGTATGCTGTAGTCGCTGATACTCTTTCAAATCTTTCTATTTCTATATTAACATCGACGCTAGATAAATCTTAATACTACTAAGCCTTTTTCTGATGTAGCTTGATAAGTTTGTTGGTCTTTAAAATTTGTAAAAAAAATTGCTTTATTTTATAAGACAACAATTTTAAACCAGTTCTTGTATATACCGAACACTATTTTCGGTTGCATCAATTTCCGATTCAAGAATTAGCCTTAACGTTGAGTGATCGCTGTGCAATGAATTCATACATAAACAAGTAAAGGCGTCTAAGTTCGGGTGTAAGCGAACATTATATACCCAGCGTGAGCTTCAGTTGTGCATATCATTTCAGATAAATTACTTTTCTACAAAATACGTGGCACCGCCCATTAAAAAAATGTCTCCCCATTTCCTCTTACAATAAAACATGATAAGTGGAATATCATTGATTCGAAACTATTTTTGCTTGCTATAGCTTATTATTCTAGTCTAAGGCACTTTTAAACTTGTTTTATATCTAAGTTGCCGTGGTGTTTAACGATCTCGTCCATTTTTACTAGAAATATTTTCCGCAAAAGGAAATTTGTGTACCCAATTTTATTGCGATCCGTTAATTTTTCTTAGAGTTATGGCTCCCAAAACATAGAAAATTCCTAGTCTTAAAAGGGGCGGTGGCACGCCCATATTTTAAGATTTGACGTTTTCGTATTTATTGTTATAAATCCACTTGGGAAATGAAATACCATTAATATAAAGCTCTTTTGCAAAGATATAACTTATTTTATTAGTCCACGACCCTTTTAAAAATCTTTTGTATAAGAGTGGGCTTCGTCCTTAACCGATTTCGTTAATTTTTCTTCAAAGTATTCTCTATAGTAAAGGCAACCTCTCTGCCGAACTTTGTTACGATAGGTTTAACGGTTTCTGATTTATGATTAATAATATTTGTAAAATTGATTTATCACAAGTGGCGGTGCCACGCCCATTTTAAAAAATGTTTTCATTTTTTATCAAGAGTTTCAATATCACCACGTCAAATTTCAACATTGTAGGTGTATTATTTACTAAATAATCAGGTTTTTGTATTTCCAAAATGTATATTTATAAAAAGTGTGCGTGTTTATCATCCGATTTCGCTCATTTTCAAAACCAATCTCTTCTGGGTCCAGATAAGCTTGTGTACCAAATTTGGTGAAGATATCTCAATATCTATATATTTATTATGGAAGTCTATATCTATCTCGATTCCTTTATACCTGTACAACCAACCGTTATCCAATCAAAGTTAATATAATCTGTGTGCAAAGCACGCTGAGTACAAAAATAATGCAAATTTAGCAATACTTTCGATAATCGGACGGAAATGTATGAATATTACTTTCTTCCTGTAACTAGCCATCATCGGAATACAAGGCAACTAGGATACACTTTGTGGAAAATTTTATTTAATCAAATGGCTGTGAAATGTTACGTATACAACATGTACGCCCAAATTTTTGTATGTCATCGTAAATAAAATGCGTAGACATTTAAATTTTATTCGTTTATGCGTGTTCCTCATTTGCACTGAAACT
>JARSSU010003320.1:0-67825 GCA_029619165.1 Eurosta solidaginis | reverse complement strand
ATCCAATTTTCGGCACATGACACCCACGACCAGCATCGACAGCGCTATCGCAGCCCCGTACGTACATCTCCGTCTTGCGGATCCGCAGTTCCATGCCTCCGCGCCGATCCGCCTCATCCTAGGAACAGATGTATATGCGGAGATAATATTACCAGGGATTCTGCCCACCACGTTTGGCCCTTTGCTGGCTCAGAGTACCATCTTCGGTTGGGTACTCTCGGGCACAACCAAGGCCTAACATGAAAATGTTCGGTAACGACCGAAATACAGGAATTTTTACACTTTTTATTCTTTTTTTTATTTATTTTTTATTGAATTTATGTTGTACACATTCGCAAGAGGTGTGCATTGTGACTTCGTACAAGTGAAAAATCTTTCTATCCCTCCATTGCCATACCTACGTGTCAAATCATAGTGACAGGGAAGACGGCTGTCGCGAAGGGCCAGAGAATGGAAGAAAGGTTTCTTTTTCTTGTGTTAGCCGTTATTAAATTGAAGTGCCATGAATTGCGCATTTGTTTCAAATCACCTTTTCCTTTAAATTTGTATACAGAAAATCAGACTACAGATTAATACTCACTCGCTGTTCACTATTGTGAACGTTTTATCAAAAATACGCCACTTGTATGAATTCACAATGGAGGTGTGCGTTTAAAATCCTGTATCATTACAATAAGTTATTTTTTATTGAATTTTCTTCATACAAAATTCTATGCTTGTTCATTTCCAATGAATTTGTAATAAACGGCAAGAAATATGAACATATATATCTTTTTACTTTTTTGCAATCCCTAGCTCTAGGCAAACATGGCTCAGGCTTCTAACCATGACGGGAAAGTGGCGAATGCCCAAGGCATCCGCAACCAAGCCCGCACACTACGCAACTCATCGTGCGTGCTGCCAAGCCGGCGGGCTGGCCGTCGTTAGGTTAAGTTAGTTATAAGTTTTTTATCTTTTTTTTTCTCTTCTTTACGGTCGGTGATCCTTGGAGGACTGTGAGGTTGCGTACCGCAAGGGGGGCGGCATGTTTAGGCCCAATGCCTAACTTTCACTTGATTGACGGCGCCCCTCCCTAATGTTTTAATAATATTTCCAGCCACCCACACTCACGCCGCATTTGTGTGCATGCATGCACATGCATGCGTTGCGTACACATGCAGGTGTGTGTGCAGGTTGTCAGCACCCATGTACGTATACGTAAGGGTGTGTGTGGTTTTTTCCCCCTCCTTAATACCAGAGGACCTTTTCGCGGCTTAGCGGTTGTCATCAACGGCACAACCGGCCTCTTTTTTTCGATCAACCGACTACCGATACGCATCGTCCAAGGATCAACGCTGTACTTTGTTATACAGGTAAAATAACCCTTGTCATCTTTACATTGTACATTTCCGTTCAATTCAGTTAAATACATTATTATAACGAGGAATTCCTCTTGGTGTTTTTCTTTCTCGTATTTCTTTCGAGTGCACTATCAACCCGAGATCGACCCGTGTGCGCCTACCCATTGCCGGTTTCAGACGCACCCAGGCCGAACACTTCCTTTTTTTAAGTTAAGGGAAGTGCGTTTTTCTGCGACGATGAAGTCGGAGGGAAGCTCGAGCGGAATAAGTATAGGCAGGTGGTCGGATGCCAATGTTGCCATCGGCTTTGGTTCGATACCTTCCCGGAGCAAGAGAATATGCTGCGGTCTTTTCAAACTGTAATTTTTCCATATTATCAACTTGTATTTTTAACACGGCGATGTCCTGGGAAGTATCAATTGCCAGTCTCTGCATCACCATCATACCAATTGACAACACCAACATCGTACCAGATGCCATACTAGTCAGCATAACCATCAGGGTCATACCAATTAACATACTAGTCAGCCTTTGCGTCAGTATTATACCAGATGGCATACTACTTTTATATACATCAGTATCATACAAATTAGCATACTAGTCAGCCTTTGTCCCAGCATTATACCAGATGGCATACTAGTTATTATATACATCAATATCATACCAATTGACATACTACACCTTTTCCAGTTTAAGTTCAGAAAATTACAATTCAAGTTCAGAATTTGCAATTTAAATTCAGAAATTTACAATTTAAGTTCAGAAATTTACAGTTCAAGTTCAAGATTTCCAATTCAAGTACAACTCAAGTACAGAAATTCCATTTTAAATTCAGAAATTTTACAATTCAAATTCAGAAAGTTAGAATTCAAGTTCAAAAATTCCAATTTTAGTTCCGAAAATTACAATTCAAGTTCAGGAAATTTGTCAGGAATTTTTTCACGTACTTATATGTACTCAATTTATCTTGGTATTGAAAATGGGCGAAATCCTACTAAGACACCGCCCACTTTTCCGATATCGAAGTTTTCGAAAAATTTAAAAAATGCCATAACTCTATACCAAAATGAAAAAAGGGATGCAATATGGTAATGGATGGTTTATTGACGCAAAATATAACCTTAGAAAAAACCTTGTAAAATGGGTGTGACAACTACCATATTAAGGGCGAAATCAAGAGCCCTTGGAATCATGGCAGGGATACTGTTCCTGGTATTACATAAATAAATAAATTAGCGGTACCCGACAGATGATAATCTGGGTTACCTGATCCACATTTTGGTCGATATCTCGAAAACGCCTTCACATATACAATTATATACAACATCCCTTTTAAAACCCTCATTAATACCTTTAATTTGATACCCATATCGTACAACACATTATAGAGTCACCCCTGGTCCACCTTTATTGCGATATCACGAAAAGGCATCCACCTATAGAACTAAGGCCCACTCCCCTTTAACATACTCATTAACACCTTTCATTTGATATCCATATCGTACAAACACATTCTAGAGTCACCCCTGGTATACCTTTATGGCGATATCTCTAAGAGGCGTCCACCTATAGAACTAAGGCCCACTCCCGTTTAAAATACTCATTAACACCTCTTATTTGATACCCATATCGTACAACACATTATAGAGTCACCCCTGGTCCACCTTTACTGCGATATCACGAAAAGGCATCCACCTATATAACTAAGGCCCACTCCCTTTAACATACTCATTAACACCTTTCATTTGATATCCATATCGTACAAACACATTCTAGAGTCACTCCTGGTATACCTTTATGGCGATATCTCTAAAAGGCGTCCACCTATAGAACCAAGGCCCACACCCGTTTAAAATACTCATTAACACCTTCTATTTGATACCCATATCGTACAAACAAATTCTAGAGTCACCCCTGGTCCACCTATTGGAAGGTTAAGTAAAATTTAAATGTCATTAATGTCAAAATGAAACCATGTACTATGAAACTGTCAAAAAGTCTCTGTTCATTTCCGGTAATAAAATCGCTCTCTTACTTTGTCTCCCAAATCGTGCGGTCGCATTTAATTTTTCTACTGGAATTAGGTAAATTCCCTGCGCAATCGGTAAATATCTTTCACCACCTTTATGGCGATATCTCGAAAAGGCGTTCATCTATAGAATTAAGGCCCACTCCCTTTTAACATACTCATTAACACCTTTCATTTGATACCCATATCGTACAAACACATTCTAGAGTCACCCCTGGTCCACCTTTTTGGCGAGATTTCTAAAAGGTGTCCACCTATTATACTAAGGCCCACTCCCTTTTCAAACACTCTTTTATACCTTTCATTTGATATCCATGCCATACAAACACATTCCAGGGTTACCCTATGTTCATTTTCCTACATGGTGATTTTCCCTTCTTTTGTCTCCAAAGCTCTCAGCTGAGTATGTAATGTTCGGTTACACCCGAACTTAGCCCTCCTTTACTTGTTATATATGAAATATAATGAATAATATGAATTTGAGCTAATTTCAAGTAATTTTTCAATCCGACTAGGTCTTGTATATTAACTAGTAGAAGACTGATCAAATATCGACTAGCATGTCAACTGCTGTTACAATGATGCATAGACTGAGTAGTATGCCAACTGGTATGTTGATATTGAATAGACTAACTAGTATGTCAATTGGTATGATATATGTGTATATTGTAACGAGTTTTGGGAAATTCCGCTTATTCCAAACCTTCTGCTAAGGTTCGAATCGGGAAACTGTTGCATAAATAACTCCAATATCCAATAATGCAAAATGGTCTTTGTTAGACTACTTCGAAAGTACTTCACAATAACACTTATACTTCACAACAAATAGCGTGATTTAATCAAAACTGATTGATTACTACTCAGCTTTCGCTGCTTTTATACTCTCTGTTGTCTCGTCCACCCATTTCTCCCAAAGTCTAGTTACTTCGCGAACTTCATGCTTGGTTATCAGCCATATATGTACATGTATATTTGTAGTTTATAGTCTTTCGCATAGCCATATGCGTGTGCATATGTGAGTACTACATCAGCTGATGGTGAGTATCTCTCTGCTGCCTTGTATGTACATGTGTAAATGATGATTGATTTGTTTACGTAGATACAAGTGGCTGCTTAGTACCGAATTAGGGATGCTAGTATCACTTAATGATGTGAATATTCGGCACACTGCCCTCCACCTAAGTCTGATCGCCCCGATCAGACAAATCGATCTAACCGCTGCTAGACTCTCCAAATGAAACAAACTGCAATATGGGCAATCCCGATTATTAAAATCATACAAACAGACAAAATTGGTTAATTCGTTGTAGTTCTATAAATAGAACAAAAACAGCAACAAAACCAAAGTTTCTTTGAAAACCGCCGTACCAAGCATAGCTTTGGCACATAGTTGCATACGAAGTATGCAATGTGTAAAAGATTAAACTATGCAAAAAGAAGGCAATTGGGAAAAACTTTACAACAACTAAGGCATGACGTAGCTGAATGCGTTTATAACCATTTCAACTATCGTAGGAGTGCGAGTTCGACTCCCACTCCCGGGAGAAAAGGCTTTGAAGAGATTTACAAGGTATAATCGAAACAGCTGTCGCCTTGTCCGTCCTGATGTCACGTTGTTTAAATTTTTCCCAAATTATTAAATGAATTATAAAATTAAAAAATTGCTTCAAATAAATGTTTTCATACATTTATAAAAGCAATATGGGCAATCCCCGATTATTAAAATCATACAAACAGACAAAATTGGTTAATTCGTTGTAGTTCTATAAATAGAACAAAAACAGCAACAAAACCAAAGTTTCTTTGAAAACCGCCGTACCAAGCATAGCTTTGGCACATAGTTGCATACGAAGTATGCAATGTGTAAAAGATTAAACTATGCAAAAAGAAGGCAATTGGGAAAAACTTTACAACAACTAAGGCATGACGTAGCTGAATGCGTTTATAACCATTTCAACTATAGTAGGAGTGCGAGTTCGACTCCCACTCCCGGGAGAAAAGGCTTTGAAGATATTTACAAGGTATAATCGAAACAGCTGTCGCCTTGTCCGTCCTGATGTCACGTTGTTTAAATTTTTCCCAAATTATTAAATGAATTATAAAATTAAAAAATTGCTTCAAATAAATGTTTTCATACATTTATAAAAGCAATATGGGCAATCCCCGATTATTAAAATCATACAAACAGACAAAATTGGTTAATTCGTTGTAGTTCTATAAATAGAACAAAAACAGCAACAAAACCAAAGTTTCTTTGAAAACCGCCGTACCAAGCATAGCTTTGGCACATAGTTGCATACGAAGTATGCAATGTGTAAAAGATTAAACTATGCAAAAAGAAGGCAATTGGGAAAAACTTTACAACAACTAAGGCATGACGTAGCTGAATGCGTTTATAACCATTTCAACTATCGTAGGAGTGCGAGTTCGACTCCCACTCCCGGGAGAAAAGGCTTTGAAGAGATTTACAAGGTATAATCGAAACAGCTGTCGCCTTGTCCGTCCTGATGTCAAGTTGTTTAAATTTTTCCCAAATTATTAAATGAATTATAAAATTAAAAAATTGCTTCAAATAAATGTTTTCAAACATTTATAAAAGCAATATGGGCAATCCCCGATTATTAAAATCATAGAAACAAACTTCTATTTCGTGGTTTTCCAATGGTTTTTATGCGATAGATGATATCGCTGATCCTCTTCACAATTTTGTTCGGGCGTTCCCAACTGCACCAAAACTTGGATGGAACACCTTTCCGCCGGTATGGGTTGTATAGCAGTACCAAATCTCCCTCTAGGAAACCTTCCGAATTATTGTCCTTGTCGTACCTGTGTTTCATCCTACTATTAATTTTCCTGGACCGTTCCCTCATACTCTGTTGTGTGGCCAATGAACTACTTCGCAGAGCTTGTTCTGGATGGATTGTTAGTATCGTCTTGATGGTTCACAAAAGTAGCGCGCCCTGCTTTGAAACTACCCATGCGTTCTTTCTGGGAAATTTTTTCTTCTTTTAGTGCGTCCACTTGGGTTTGTAAATGCCAGTGTTTCTCTCGCAGGTATCTTTGATTTTGCTTTGTTTGGCCTATTCGTTCCATCAACCTTTACCCGATATACTGCCTTTGACTTTGGTGGTCTTTGTCGAGTCCCCTCCACAAGCACTCGCTCACTGCTTTCTTGAAACTGAAGTTGAGTGGTACATCCTGGTTCTTATAGCACATATTCCTTCTTTGCATGTAATCCGGATGTCATGGTCAACTAAGAAGTCCACTCCCAATATGACTTCATCAACAATTTCCGCCACAACGAATTTGTGTATAATCGTGACCTTTCCAATTAAGGCCTCACATACCACTTCTTCTTGGACTTGGTTATAATTGCCAGTGACCGTACGCAATCTTGCTCCGGGTAACGGCTTTACTCTTATGTTGATCAAATCAGATGGAAGAAGGAAGATGCGCCCGTATCTACATTTCCTCTGACGATAAGACTGCTCGATTTTCTTCCAACTTGCCAGATAGATATCACAGGACATTCAATAGCTGCAGCTGGCTCTCGATCTTTACATCTTGCTTATCTCCTCCAGCTTTGCGTTTACAACCAGCCAAGTTGGAACTATTAGGGTTGGTACTGCAATAACGTGCAATATGCCCTATCTCTCCAAACATAAAGCATTTGACGGTACCATCGTTTTTCTGCTGCTTCCCTGTTAATGCTTCCAAAATTGTGTCTACCCAGTCTGGCCTTTCCACTTCCACGCCATGAGCTTTGTATGCGGCTTACGCAAAAGTGAGGCTGTTTCCTGAGTCAGTGCATGCGATACCGTTTCACCAAATGTAAGTTTTGGATTCGCATATGTAGCTCGTTTCGTTTCCACGTCTCGTATGCCATTTAAGAAGCTCTGAATTTTTACCCTCTCGGTGTATTCCACGGGTGCATCCGTATTTGCTAGAGCGGCCAGCCTTTCTATATCCGACGCAAACTACTGCGGAGTCTCATTAACTCTTTGTGAGCGGTTTTGCGACTACAATTTGATATATCTGCTTCCTGTGCTCGGTTCCGTATCGTCGTTCTACAACGGCCATCAACGCTTCATAGTTGTTCCGCTCTCCTTCGTGAATCGTCTGTAGGATTTCGGCTGCTTGACCCCTTCAGTGCTACGAATAGAGCTGCAACTTTATCTTCAGCATTCCAGTTGTTCACTGCTGTGGTTGTTGTTGTTGTTGTTGGAGCAATGTTTCACCCCACCTAATAGCTGCGACCGATCACAAATTGTCATCAATATCCTCTAACGGGAGTCCAAGGAAACTTGCTGTTTCGACAGGGGTGGACCATAATGAAAGGGGTGTCAGAGGCGTCGGTTCCACATTACAATTAAAGAAATGGTTGGTTTCATGTGGGGACACATTGCAAGCGGGGCATACCTTTTGTATGTCGGGGTTGATTCTGGATATGTAAAAGTTTAACCTGTTAGAGTATCCAGAATGATGTTGAGCCAGAGCGACTTGCGTTTCCCTTGGGAGTATGCGTTCCTCTTCCGCAAGTTTTGGGTACTGTTCCCCGAGTACTGGATTCACCGGACAATTCCCGGCATAAAGGTCCGACGCCTGTTTGTGGAGTTCAACAAGGACCTTGTGTTTTTTTGCTTCATACGGCTGAGTGCTCAGGTGCCGTATTTCCTCAAAATGCTTACGGAGATGACTCCTTAGGCACCTGGGCGGTGTTGGCTCATCAATCAGATGTCAGATGAAGGTTTCTGGGTATTCAACAGGAACTGTTTGGTTAGCATCTGATTTCTCTCCCATGATGAGGAGTATTCTCGCCCCATTATGTAGATGGTGTTCTGGGGACATAAGAAGACAGCCCGTGGCGGTTCTCAGTGCAGTATTTTGGCAGGTCTGTAGCTTCTTCCAGTGGGTAGTTTTTAGGCTTGGCGACCATATAGGGGACGCGTAGCACGCAAACGGCTGGTCAATTACTTTGTATGTACTGCCACAAGTACTGCCAGCAAGGGATTTGAGGATTTTATTACGGCTCTGGATTTACGGAACAATTGCGCCTGCGTGCTCACCAAAATGTAGATCCTGATGAAACGTCACACCCAAAAGTTTTGGAGTGTAGGACAGTCGGTAGCGTAGTGCCATCGACGTGGATGTTCAAAATGGTCGACATTGAGACGTCCAAGTTGTAAATAGGGTCGCGGATCATATAGTCGGTGATAATGCCAAGTTTCGCGAGGCGAAAAAACTGGAGAGATCACAGAGGTTGCCGTTTATTCTGTTGCAAAGCTCATCAGTCTTTGGGACCGGGCCTGTGGCCATTATTGTGGAGTCGTCGGCGTAAGAAACGATAGTAACTCCTTCTGGTGGCGAAGGTAGTTTGGGAATGTAAAAATTAAACAAAAGTGGGGATAGGACACCACCCTGAGGTACCCCTTGTTTAATTCTGCTTGGCTTTGATATTTCTTTTGTGAATTGCACCGATGCCTGCCGACTACCCAGATAATTTGCGGTCCACCTTTTAAGACATGGCGGAAGGGTAGACCCTTCCAAGTCTTGCAGTAACGTGCCATGGTTGACCGTATCAAAAGCTTTTGATAGGTCTAGAACTACGAGTACTGTTCTATGGTGAGGCTTCTGGTTTAAGCCACAATTTCTCTGGGTGCTAATGGCATTTAGCGCGGTGGTGGTGCTATGGAGTTTTCTAAAGCCATGCTGATGACAGGCTAGCTGCAAATTTGCTTTGAAGTGGGGGAGGAAAATAGCTTCAAGCTTCTTGGCTACTCGCTATAGGAGAGATATCGGGCGATATGACTCTCCTATGTTAGCTGGTTTCCCAGGCTTTAGTAGCGGGACCACCTTAGCCATTTTCCATTTTTCGGGTATGACAAAGTTGGAAAGAGATAGGTTGAAGACAAGTGCTAAATATTTAAAACCCTCTTTCCCTAGGCTTGTAAGCATCGGCACGGCTATGCCATCTAGACGCACTGCTTTGGATGGTTTAGAATGACCCTTGGCATCCTTAACCTCTTTGGTGGTGCTGGTAATTGGTGACGCGCTGAACTTATGTTTACGTGCGCGTCTGTTGGCCCTCCGTCTATTTTTGTCGACCGTAGAATGCATTATGTAGTGTCGGCAGAAAGCGCTCGCGCATTTTTTCGCATCCGACAGCACTTTGTCGCCAAGGCGATGGAAACTTTGTCACTGTTCCTAGACGGATTCGATAGGGACTTTACAGTGGACCAAAGTTTACCTACACCGGCAGAGAGGTTACAACCGCTTAGGTGCTCCTCCCATTTCGCTCGCTTGTGTTCATCCACAAGCAATTTGATGCGTTGGTTTATATCCCTTATTTGGGGGTCGCCGGGATCGAGCTGTCTTATAAGGTCACGTTCTCTCGCTAAACTTGCGGCCTCTGCCGGAAAGTGGGGCTGAATTTCGGGAATTCTACCGGCGGGAATGAAACGAGCCGAGGCGTATTCAATGACCTTGCGGAAAGCACGCTCCCCTCGGCGGGCATCAGTTGGGATAGGGAGGGCAGCAAAGCGGTTGTCTGTAAAGGATTTGTATTCATCGCACTTTCCTTTTTTTAAGTTAATGGAAGTGCGTTTTTCTGCGACGATGAAGTCGGAGGGACGCTCGAGCGGAATAAGTATAGGCAGGTGGTCGGATGCCAATGTTGCCATCGGCTTGGGTTCGATACCTTCCCGGAGCAAGATAATATGCTGCGGTCTTTTCAAACTGTAATTTTTCCATATTATCAACTGGTATTTTTAACACGGCGATGTCCTGGGAAATATCAATTGCCAGTCTCTGCATCACCATCATACCAATTGACAACACCAACATCGTACCAGATGCCATACTAGTCAGCATAACCATCAGGGTCATACCAATTAACATACTAGTCAGCCTTTGCGTCAGTATTATACCAGATGGCATACTACTTTTATATACATCAGTATCATACCAATTAGCATACTAGTCAGCCTTTGTCCCAGCATTATACCAGATAGCATACTAGTTATTATATACATCAATATCATACCAATTGACATACTACACCTTTTCCAGTTTAAGTTCAGAAAATTACAATTCAAGTTCAGAATTTGCAATTTAAAGTCAGAAATTTACAATTCAAGTTAGAAATTTACAGTTCAAGTTCAGGATTTCCAATTCAAGTACAACTCAAGTACAGAAATTCCATTTTAAATTCAGAAATTTTACAATTCAAATTCAGAAAGTTACAACTCAAGTTCAAAAATTCCAATTTTAGTTCCGAAAATTACAATTCAAGTTCAAGAAATTTGTCAGGAATTTTTTCACGTACTTATATGTACTTAATTTATCTTGGTATTGAAAATGGGCGAAATCCTACTAAGACACCGCCCACTTTTCCTATATCGAAGTTTTCGAAAAATTTAAAAAATGCCATAACTCTATACCAAAATGAAAAAAGGGATGCAATATGGTAATTGGATTGGTTTATTGACGCAAAATATAACTTTAGAAAAAACCTTGTAAAATGGGTGTGACACCTACCATATTAAGGGCGAAATCAAGAGCCCTTGCAATCATGGCAGGGATACTGTTTCTGGTATTACATAAATAAATAAATTAGCGGTACCCGCCAGATGATATTCTGGGTTCCCTGATCCACATTTTGGTCGATATCTCGAAAACGCCTTCACATATACAACTATATACAACATCCCTTTTAAAACCCTCATTAATACCTTTAATTTGATACCCATATCGTACAACACATTATAGAGTCACCCCTGGTCCACCTTTATTGCGATATCACGAAAAGGCATCCACCTATAGAACTAAGGCCCACTCCCCTTTAACATACTCATTAACACCTTTCATTTGATATCCATATCGTACAAACACATTCTAGAGTCACCCCTGGTATACTTTATGGCGATATCTCTAAGAGGCGTCCACCTATAGAACTAAGGCCCACTCCCGTTTAAAATACTCATTAACACCTCTTATTTGATAGCCATATCGTAGAACACATTATAGAGTCACCCCTGGTCCACCTTTACTGTGATATCACAAAAAGGCATCCACCTATAGAACTAAGGCCCACTCCCTTTAACATACTCATTAACACCTTTCATTTGATATCCATATCGTACAAACACATTCTAGAGTCACTCCTGGTATACCTTTATGGCGATATCTCTAAAAGGCGTCCACCTATAGAACCAAGGCCCACACCCGTTTAAAATACTCATTAACACCTTCTATTTGATACCCATATCGTACAAACAAATTCTAGAGTCACCCCTGGTCCACCTATTGGAAGGTTAAGTAAAATTTAAATGTCATTAATGTCAAAATGAAACCATGTAATATGAAACTGTCAAAAAGACTCTGTTCATTTCCGGTAATAAAATCGCTCTCTTACTTTGTCTCCCAAACAGTGCAATCGCATTTAATTTTTCTACTGGAATTAGGTAAATTCCCTGCGCAATCGGTAAATATCTTTCAGGTTATGGGCCATCTGCAGCCTAATCTAGTTTAAAATTAATTAAATCGAAGTAAATTCCACGTATTTGCAAAATATATTTTTTCCAATCATTTGATTGCCGGTACTCGCGGTCACGTTTTCACACACATCGTCTATTAAGATGGCATTAAATCAAATATCTTTAATCGTATTAAAAGTCGTGAAAACTATGCAGAGTGGAAGGTCGCAGCTAAAGCACATATAATTGTTAAAGGCCTGTGGAAAAATTGCACGAAAGAATTGCCAGAAACGGCGAGCGAGAAAGATAAAGAAGCTGACCTTAAAGCAGTAGACGAATTAACACTATTGCTGGAGCCATGTACTTATGCCCATGTTGAATCCGCAAATACGGCATATGAAGCATGGAATAGCATTGCGAGAGCATTTGATGACACCGGCGCTAGCCGCAAATCGGCACTTTTACAGCAGTTTGTGTCACTCAAACAAAAGGAATGCAAGTCAATGGAAGATTACGTAAGCAAAATGAGTGCATTATGGTTGAAAGTCAAAACGCATTTCAAACTTGATGAAGAAGTGGCTGGTTTCTTAATGTTAGTGTGCTTACCATCGGATGGAATATAAGCCAATGTAATTGACGGTCGAAAATTCAGGCGTTGAAATCAATGTTGACTATGTCAAAAATATGTTTTTGCAAGGCTTGGAACTAGCAAAAGAAACAGGTGAATCGAGTGAAGCAGCCCTTGTTGCTAAAATCAAGTATAAATTCAAGAATACGAAAAATAGACATTGCTTTGATTGTGGCTCAACAGGTCACATTGTTCAAAATTGTAAAGTGGCGAAAGAGAGAAAACGAGATCAACGAAAAAACGATAAAAGTGAGACAATTCTGTTCTCGTCGTTGCTCACTCAATCGCATGATTTACATTCGGACTGGTTTATTGACAGTGGATGCACGGCCCATATGTATGACAAAAGACATATCGGCGATAGAAAATAAAAGCAAACCAAGTCAAAAAGAAGTGATAGTTGCTAATAACGAAAAAAGAAAAATAGATTGCGTGGGCACAGTCGAACAAGTGATAAAGAAACACCGTTCGTCAAAAGAAATACAATTATATAATGTGCATTTTGTGCTGAACATTTGCGCGAACTTATTATCAGTCAGCCAGATGGTGAAGAACAATAACGCGGTATTATTTACTAAAAGTGGATGTAAAATTTTTGATGCTCACTGGAAAGTTAAAGCAACTGCAAGTTTAGTGAATTATTTGTTCAAGTTGGATGTCGCTCAAAACGTTAAATCGTTCACAGCGAAAGATCCGAGCATAATAGAAAGACCAAAACAAAATTTAGAGTTATGGCATCGTCGTCTGGGGCATGCAAGCTTTGAATGCATGCAATTTTTGAAAAGAGACATAAAGAATTTGACAATTTCACAATCAAGAATGTGTGACACATGCATAAAAGGTAAACAAAGTCGCATACCATTTAGCGCCGTAGGAAATCGTGCATCACAAAATCTAGAACATGTACATAGTGATGTTTGCGGCCCATTGCCAGTTAATTCGTTTAGGGAGTGCAAATATTTTGTGACTTTCGTCGGCGAATTTTCGAGAAAGTTATTTGTATATGTAATTAAAAATAGAAGCGACGTATTCGACTGCTTCGTAAAGTTTAAATCAATGGCCAAAATGCAAAGTGGCTGCAAAATATAAACGTTACGGACTGATAATGGCACCGAATATTGCCACCAGCGATTTAGAAAGTTATTCAACACAAGCTGCATATTGCACCAAAATTCAGCAGCATACAGTCCGCAGCAACATGGGCTAGCTGAACGAATAAACCGCACAGTCATGGAGCAAATGCGATGCTTAATTATTGATTCGGGATTGCCTAAAATATTTTGAGCATAGGCAGTGACGATAGCTGCATACATCATTAATCGCATCCCGTGCAAGGGTACAGGAGAAAAATCTCCAGAAGAGTTTTGGTCAGGCTTAAAACCTAATTTGTCTTTTCTCAAAGCTTTCGGTTGCCGTGCATTCGTCCAAGTAACAAAACAAACGCGAACGAAATTAGATGACATATCAGTCGAATGCATTTTTATTGGGTATGCTTCAGATTCCAAGACGTACAGGCTATACAACAAACGCACCAAAAAGTTAATTGTGAGTAGAGACGTCATGTTTTGGGAAACGGAGAACGCTGGCAAGGTAAATTCTGTTGATATTGATAGTACTAATCAGTTCTGTTTGCAATACTCCGAAGATGACAATCTTGAATCAGAGGAGGAAGAATCGTCGACAGATATTTCAGTGAAAAATATGCCGTCTCCAAGAAATTCACAGATTATAATATCTTCACAGAACGAAATGGACGCAGACTCAATAGTCGAAACGACGTGTGATGAAAGAGTGGGAACCATCCCGAGAAATTGGCGAAGATGAATTGGCTGATCTGGAGCCGCGCCAAAAATCATCAAGAAACATTGAAAAACCAAAACCGAATTATAATGTTTTCGCATACGCATTAAGTGCATGTGACCCTACATCATTAAAGCAAGCAATGATAAGTGTGACGCCGATTTAAGGTTCGTTCTCTTTAAACGACGCGACATGTACCGACACCAGCACGACACGTTCCGACGAAATTTGTCAATGCACACTAAGCGACAGTAACGGGACAATTTCCGACGGAAATAATGTTTTCTTCGTGTAAACACGCGTTTCAATAAATTTGTAAAATAACATTTTAATTAATTAAATAATATATACCATTTCAATAAGTCCAAGCCGTGTTGGGCATCAGCGAGCTATTACTCACTTGAGATATTTGTACTGTACGCAATCGAACGTACCTACCAAACTATAAAAATTTGTACATCTGGAGCTGTTTTATAAACAATTAATTTAAAACATCCTGCCAATAAATCTAAACAAAGACTAAATCAGAATTGGTTATTTTTCTGTAAGTACATTGTGTAGCGATCCAATTAATATGAAATCTACATTGGAACCACATGTTCCACGGAGTTCTCCTGATAAAAATATAAACACCGCGATCTACCATGGCCATGAACACGATGCTGATAGTTCATGTGTTAAGATTAATGCAATATATTATTACCATTTCCTGTTATACATTATTTATTTCATATTGTAGCACCAACTGGAATTCCCATATACAGCGCATAAACAGCGAGGCATTGGAAGCCTCACGCACGAAGAAATTTTATTCATACAGAAATTTTGTACATGCTAGGTATCGAATCCACATACATATTTTGCACTAAATAAGCAACCGGCGTATCTGTAAGTGTTATTTGTTGTTATCTATAGATTGGATTGAGTTTTGTTTGTTCTAATGAATATTTGATGGTTCACTGTTCTTATTCATGAATTTATCGAAACTCTTTTTGACAGTAGGGTAAAATGGATGATGTCGAGTTTGAAGCCGTGGTAGTTGCATTTTTATGCGAAGAGGAGGAAAAAATACAGGAAGAGAATCAGAGAAAGCGAAAAAGGTTGTAGGTTCATGATATCCCATTTTCAAGGTATGAAGATGGCGAATTCTATACTCTTTTGCCGAGGCTAAAGAAGGATGGCGTCAGGTTTCGTACGTATTTTCGCATGTCCAGAGAGAAGTTTTCCGAGTTGTTGACTATAATGCAGTCCCACATTAAGAAGGAAGACACGCTTTTCAGAAGAGCAATATGTCCCGAGCAAAGGCTTATGGTAACAATAAGGTGATTAATCATTATGAGTATGAGCAATGATCCGAAATTAGGCAAAACGTATACCTCTACAGTTACTCTCGCAATATAAGAAAGCGAAAAATTAGAAGTGGAGATGGTGCGTCCACCAGTAAAATGTGGAAATATGAGCGCAAATGGAATTCCTTCGCCAATATACTCAGGATAGGACCACTATTAGTAATTTGCAGATTCCAGCAGATTCCGGCAATGGCTACGTCCGTGACGATTCACGGCCGAGAGAGAAAGTTCACCCCCACTTCCAAATCAAAGCCCAGGAGCAATAGCGGCAGGAAATGAGTTCAGCCCTCACAGCATTCCGTGGCAAACGTTTTGCAATCTTTCCTGACCACTAGGCAAAACAGCCTACCGCAAACAACCACTGCAAGTCCAATACACTGGTTTGCAATGCGATGTCGGACTCCGTGGCGGCATTACCCCAGGACTTGCAGTTGAAGGCGAAAGGCAAAATTTTTGCCATCGTATCGGAAGTGGAAGCAGAGAACATAGAAAGGAATGTAAGAGGTATTATTATGTATACTGCTTATGTGCACTTTTTATGTTTTGATATGAAATTATCTTTTATTCTTTACTTTGATTAATATAAAAGTGTTTTCTCTCCCTTTCAGCTTTCTTGGCCAACGCTCAAAACTCTGGTGTACCCACACAAGAAACCTTCCATTGTGTTGATCTATGGGAAAGACAACATTTGAATTATGTTGTCATTTGCCTGCAATCATTAGGCCGCAAGGTAATAACAAAACAATTTAAATAAAAATTACATTAACTAATAAATAATTTTATATGCAACATTTTCAGGATGGTAAACCATCAATCGGACCCAAAGAGGCTGACAAAAATGTACGAAATCTATCCGAGGAACAACTGCGTGCCGGACAAAATGTCATCTCACTACAATATGGCTCGAATAAGGGTGCCAACCAATCAGGCATTAATTTCGGCAACACTCGACACATGTAAAAAGCTAACTTACAACATAAATATGTATTACGACTGCGCAGAAGCAAATGTGTATAACAATGATGTATAACAGTTTAAACAGTTTTATATGAATTTACATATTTACTTTGTTTGTTTAGTATATCCTTATAAATATATATTTATTTTATACGGCATTTTTTTTGTTTTAAATTTAAGCATTCCACAAGTGTCCAAATTTTGAAAAAGAAGAAAGACGCGAAAAAAACGAACTAACAAATGTATTCCAAATTTTGCATTCTTGACAATTTACTTTATAAAAGTGTACTTGTATTGAACAACACATTTATGTATGTAGCATTATTCAATGTAAGCATAATTACTTTAAAACACAAGCAAAGAAGAAAGATCTTGAAAATTGTGTCATAAACTTTGACCTTTTTACTTATATTTTAGTTTCTATATAATTGGGCACCTACCAAAATGAGCAAATAATGTAACAAAGTACGTTAAGAGGCACTTCTATAGAAACATACTACATATGTACAAAACTATACATGCCATTAAAAATTAAACACTGTTAATACAACAACAACTCCATTAAAGAAAACACCAATCATTCGCATTCTATGAAACTTTTACTCTATTTTATTCAAAGATTGAAAAATGAACAATTGTATGGCCTTTTTTAAATTGTGAAATTTGTCAACTTAACCTGTAAAACTTTTGAATAAAAAGCAAAAAAATATCCTTAGCTTAATGTGAAAATGTGCTAAGTCACTTTTTTTTGAAAAATTGTATTTTAATGCAGTTTTAAAACTGAATTCAAAATACATCGATCACAAAAAAAAATTATTTAAATATTTTAATTTTTACGTGCTGTGAGCAATGATGTGTAATGACTTAGCACATTAGCTGTTAAAAAAATGTGCTAAGTCAACCTGTCAATAATATCAATCTGAATCTAGTCATTTCTTTGTGCGCGCATTTTATTTATTTATTTAATTCATTCAGTCCTAACAGTACATGCTTTGTTGTTGTTGTTGTATTAACGATAAAGACACTCCCCGAAGGCTTTGGGGAGTGTTACCGAGGTTGATGGCCCTTTGCTGGATATAGATCCGATACGTTCCCGTAACAAAGCACTATTAAGGTACTACTAGCTCAACCATCTCGGGAACAATTTATATGACCACACTAAACCTTCTAGGCCATCCCGCTAGTTCCATAAGGAACTTGGGGTCGCCAGAGCCTCGGCTGTCAATGAAACAGGATTCGCCACGGTTAGGTGAGTTGACAATTGGGTTGGAGAAGCTATATATTGTGCTGGCAACCCCTTGAGGTGGCGGCCACCGTGGCGTGATTGTAGCGTTTTCCGCATGCCACACCGTATGCCCTGGGTTCAAACCCCGGGCAAAGCAACATCAACATTTTAGAAATAAAGTTTTTCAATTAGAAGAAAATTTTTCTAAGCGAGGTCGCCCCTCGGCAGTGTTTGGCAAGCGCTCCGAGTGTATTTTTGCCATGAAAAGCTCTCAGTGATAACTCGTCTGCCTTGCAGATGCCCTTCAGAGTCGGCATAAAACATGTAGGTCCCTTCTGGCCAATTTGTAGGGAAAATCAAGAGAAACACGACGCAAATTGGAAGAGAAGCTTGGCCTTAGATCTCTTCGGAGGTTATCGCTCCTTACATTTTCTATTTATCCCCTTGAGAGGTTTGCGAACCCAACTCCTTGAAATTGGATTTACCCAATTGAGATATGCCTTTGGTGGTTGATAAATGCTTTGCGCTGACTATAATCTACTTCAATTCTTACATGTCGATAACTACATGCTTTCTTACAGACTACTTGAAAATAGAAAACATTTCAAGCTTAAACTTATATAAGCTGTTATTAAAATTAATAACACTACTGAATCGATTTGCTAGATGTATAGTCCTAGTTATAGGTTCATTCATAGCATAATTCGTTTTATGAGTTATTTCCATAAGTAATCTATTATGTCGAAGATCACGCAGTGGAATATATGGAATGAACAAAGTAGATAAATCAGGGTAATTCGTGCTAAAGTTTATTACATTATAGGCAAGCATGATTGCGATAAAAGTTCTTGTCATGCAAAGCCTGAAGACCAAGCAGTTTGTGACTGCTGGTATACGATGCGAGGCTGTCTGGCCAGTAAAGCATACGTAAAGCAATTTTGTATACATTTTTGGAACTTTCTCAATTTTATAGGAGTTAGATTCATAGAAAGGATTCCATATTATTGAGCAATATTCAATACCACTTCTGACCAAGGATTTATAAAGTGCCTTCAACGTCATAGGAACCTTAAGATCACTGGTGTTACGTCAACTGAACCCAACCATTGCAACAAATTTTGAAACAACGAAATCAATGTGACTAGAAATAGAGAGTTTGGAGTCAAAAATTACACCCAAGTCTTTACTCTTTTGACAACGATTAAGAGATTTAGCATTTAGTTTGTAGATAAAGTATGTGGCAGTTGCCTTTATGGAATAAGACACAACACAGCATTTGTTTGAATTTAAAAATAAGTTATTGTCTGCACACCATCCGGCAAAAGAGTCCAGATCAGAACCGTTAGTAATAAAATAATTAAATAAACGTACGCCGCGATAACCTCCGAAGAGATTATAGGCCGAGCTTCTCTTCCAATTTACGCCGTGCTCCTTTTTTTTTAATTTTTTCTACAAATTGGCGGGACGGGACCTACTTGTTTTATGGCGTCTCCGAACGGCATCTGCGAGGCAGGTCAGTTTTCAGAGAACTCTTCATGGCAGAAATACATTCGGAGTGCTTGCCAAACACTGCCGAGGGGCGACCCCCGCTTATAAAAATTTTCTTCTAATTGAAAAACCTTATTTCTAAAATTTTGATGTTGCTTTGCCCGGGGTGTAAACCCAGGGCGTTCGGTGTGGTAGGCGCACCACGCTACCATAACACCACGGTGGTCGCCAATAGTTAGAAATAGTTTGACAAATAAATAGCATTTTTGTGAAATATATAGTTTTAGTGTTATATTTCAATCATTAAAGGGGAGGAGTGATGGGAAAACATATTGAGTAAAAAGTGCTAAGTCAGGAAAAAAATTCGTTTTGAGTGAGGAAATTGTGCTAAGTCATAAAATAGCTGCTGGGTTAGCATACATGATTTTTACTTATCTTTTTCAAAGCTTCTACACTCAAAAGTAATGCAACTAAGGTATCACCATTCACAGTTTAAAAAAAAGGTTATTTCAAAAATTATTCAGTGTTTTTTCCTCTCCTGTAAAATTCGTAAAAAGTGACTTAGCACATTTTCACATTAAGCTAACGATATGCCAAACGAAAATGTAATTAAAGTATCTTCTCCCTTTTAAATACGTCACATATATATTATTGTAGAATGTATTTTTAATCATATACATACATATATAGATATACGAATGTATTATCAGTCGCACAGTTAAATAGGTGGATGGTGTCATTCTTCCGATATATATTGTCCCTGCCAAAATCGTTGGTTCTTGTGTTCCATTTTTGACGATTGGAGTATTTTAACGACCACCTTCTCCAACTCTCGCTTTGCTTGTGAGTTAGGTTAGGTTGAACTGGCCGGTCCATGAGGACCTCACATAGACTGAATAAGTCCGTAGTGTTACCAGAAGTTTGTTTTAACGACCAAACTAAAAACCCTATCAAAAACCAGGACCTATGTTATAAAATAACTCCGTCCTCTTGGCAAATACTAGAAGCTTCCTAGGATTTAAGCCACTTGCTGCTTCTAGATCTGACAGCTGTATCACTCCTAATAGCTGGAGTCTTAGCCTGGCAAGCGCAGGGCAAGAGCACAGAACGTGCTCGATCGTTTCCTCCTCCAGCCCGCACTTCCTACATCTGCTATCACTGACCAAGCCTAATTTAAAGGCATGTGACGCCAGAAGGCAGTGTCCAGTCAGAATACCCGTCATGAGTCTACAGTCCTCTCTTTTTAATGATAGAAGCAACTTTGTTAGTCTAAGGTTGTAAGACCTGCACATAATCTTCGACACTTTACAGCCCCGCGCTTGAACCCAAGCCTTTCCTGCTTGGTCGATCATGTGCACCTCTCGCCTTCGCTTTAATTTCGCCCAGTCTAATTGGGACGTCTACGGAGCAAGCTTCAAGGGATGCGCCCTTTTTAGCTAATTCATCCGCTTTTTCATTCCCACCTATTCCCATATGCCCTGGGACCCAATATAGATGTATGCTTCTCCCTGTCCCGATTCTCTCCAGGGACTGCTTACACTCTAACACGCATTTAGATGCTGTGGTATGCGAGATTATTGCCTTAAGTGCTGCTTGGCTGTCAATATAAAAGTTAACACGATTGCAGCTTGGGCTATTTTCTTCCAGGGTTTCTACTGCTTTGGTTACGGCTACTATTTCGCTTGGAAAACGCTACAGTAATCCGGCAGCCTGTAGGATCTGTTTATTTCCGGATCAGCACAGTATACCGCAGACCCTACTCCTTCCACTACTATGGAACCATCTGTGTACACATGTACGCCTCGTCCGCCATTTGAGCACCCTTTGCGCCAACCGTCCACCTCTATTGTGGCCTTAAGATCGCCCTCAGTGCAGATAGTCGTCGCTGAGAGCTATACTAATGGCCGTATGGTCGGCGCTCAAGCTGCCCCGAGGCACCGAGCCTGGTTGCGGTTGTTAACGCTATGTTCTTTGCTACCAGGTCTACAGGTGGAATGTGCAGAATGGCATACAGTGCAGCTGTCGGGGTTGTTTTCAGGGCTCCCGTAATGCTAAGCATTGATAGTCTGCATACCCCCTCTAATTTTTTGAGGTAGGTTGCTTTTTGTGTGGCTTTCCACCAAACAAGAACTCCATAGTATAGGATAGGGCTTACAATCGCTGTAAAAACCCAATGAGAAAGAGAGAGCGATAAGCCCCACGTACACCCCAGCATTCTTTTACATGCATAAAGTGCCGCTGAAGCCTTCTTAACCCTCTCCTCCACGTTGAGCTTCCATGACAGCTTACTGTCTAGGATGATCCCAGATACTTTGTGCAAGGTTTCTCCTGTAGGGTCACCCTCCTAACTTAGGCCTGATCCAATTTGGGACCTTGTACCTCTTTGTAAAACAAGACCATATCCGTCTTATCCGCGTTGACTTTCAACCCGACATTTGATGCCCAGGTATGAATATCCCGAAGCGCCCGATCCATCAAAGAGCTAATCGTTGGAAGGCACTTTCCACTTATGACAATTGCAACGTCATCCGCGTAAGCCGTTAGTTTTACGGGTCCCTCATCAAATCGCCCGAGCAGTTGGTTGATGACCAGTGTCCACAGCAGAGGTGATAGCACCCACTCTCTGCGGCGTTCCCCTGTCCACTGATTTCGTGGCCTCGTACAATCCCCATTGTGATGTAATCTACCTGCAATTTAACATGCAGCCGATCCATCTGGTTAAGGCTGAGTACTTTAATGTAATAAGACCATCCATAATCGCCCATTTAGAGACATTACTGAAAGCCCTGGCAATGTCTAAGAAGACTCCTAGAGCATATTTTTTATATTCTCTACGCTTATTACCACCCAATGTAATGCGGTGTCTACCGACTTGCATTGGTGTACGCAGGTTGTGTTGCGGAGAGCAGCTTTTCATCCAACTTGGACTTTATGTACACATCTATAAGCCTCTCAAAGGTTTTGAGCAGAAATGATGTTAAGCTAATGGGTCTATAATCTATGGCATACACGTGACCGATCTTTCCCCGCCTTCGGTAGGAAAGTATAGGAGCACGGAGGAGTTTCTCCAAGAGTGCGGTACATGATTCAGTTTAATGCACCCATCGAATATTATTTTAAGCCATTCCCACGACCGCCCTACTTGAGACTTGTAGCATGGCCGGGAATATACCATCTGGGCCCGGCGATTTAAACTTAGAAAACGTCTTCATTGCCCACTCGATCTTGTTATCGGTCACCAAGCCCGGCACTACCCGCTCCGTGATCGAAGTGTGAGTGATGTCTGCTGGCTCTTCTAAACCGTCTCCCGATGGGAAATGTGTATCGAGAAGCACCTCAAGGGATCTCACTATTACGTGACCATTCCCCGTTCTCTTTCTTTATTAGTCCCTGGACTATATTTCCCTTTGCTAGGACTTTTCTCAACCATGCTGTTTCGCTGGAGCACTCTATGTCCGTACAGAAACTTTTCCATGAGATTCTCTTCGCCCTGGAAATTTCACGCTTGTAGATCCTCAGTAGATCCCTGTACTCGTCGCGACACGCTTCGCTTTCCGCGCTCTTTGCTAGCTTAAACATTTCTTTTACCTGTCTTCTTAGAAGACTCAGCTCATTGCTCCACCATGGCGGCTTTGCTTTTCCTCTGAATCTTCTTAGAGGGCAAGCTTTGTTATACGCAGTCATAAGCGTCCTTGTTAGGAATTCATTACACTCCTCCAGTACTTCCACATTGGCAACCCTCTTTGGGTTGTCCCCAGTTTCGTTTCTACCTGTTTCTGGAATTTAGTCCAGTTTCGTTGACCTATGGTTTCTAAAGGTTCCTCCCTTCTCTACCCTCTTTGGGGAGATGGTGAAGCTGATATACGCATGGTCGGAGAAGGATGGTCTATCAAGAACCATCCAATCATACCGTGATATATCACGTCGGAGCTCAGTGTAATATCCAAAACATTGCTGGATGTTGGACCAATGTATGTAGGATATTTCCCCTGTTGGCTATCTGCAAATTGGTTTGCCGGATGTAACAAAATAGAGATTCGCCTCTCTCGTTCGTATCTGCTCCTCCCCACGCATTGTGGTGCGCATTTGCATCTGCGCCTATGACCAACCGCCCTTTGCGCCCTTCCTCCTGTACTAGCCTTTTGCACTCCATCGGTGGAACCTCCGCAGCATGGGCCATGTAGCAGGACGCCAGGATAAATGCCTGCTTATTCTTTTGCTCAACGGCCACCGCTACGAGATCCTCGGTGATGTAATTAGGCAGCATATATGAATGCAGCTGTTTCCTTACCATTACTACAGCTCGCACCCGTCCTTCCGTCTGTGCGTAGTAACGCCAAACCCGCGCGCGCTAAGTCCAGAAACCTTTCCTCCCGATGAGAGCCACGGCTCCTGGATCAGCGCCATGTCAAACGAACCCTCCTCAAGGGTTAGGAGGAGTTCGCTCGACGCCACTTTACTGTGTTGGAGGTTTATCTGTAGGACTCGCAGCACCATTGGGCTGTTTGTCCCCCTCCAGCACCTTCGTCTTGACGTCGTCGTCCTCCTCTTGCCCTTTTTGGTTTAGAGTATTCGAGGCCCCCTTCAGCCCCTCGTGAATGTTGTGCCGTGTGTTCCTCTGTGCGAGTCACAGCACCATTTAGCGTTTCGTCCTCTTCTAGCACGTCGTGGTGACGTCGGGGACCTCCACCTGTCTTTTTCCCTTAGGCTTCTGAGGTCCTTTCGACTTCGCCCACTTCCAGCGTGTTAGGATTTTTATCCTCGGGAATTATTTTCCTGAGTCGCATGTAAATTTTGCCAGTGCCAAAGGACATTTTGCCAAGCTGCGTGTACAAATATCCTCCGCCTGCTTGTTTATTTGGAAGATGTAGAACTGACCATCCTCGGTAGGCCGAGATACAGTAAGTACCTTCCAATCCTGTGTCGGTATGTTCGGATTCTGATTCTGCAGAAGTCGCAGTGTATCCTCCGACTTCATCACGCATGGTATCCATACCTTAACTTTTGGTACCGTGGGGATTTGCGCTTTATCCACCACCTCAAAGCGCGCGTTCGTGCCTTGCCTTTGGAGGTTTGGAACGACTTCCTCCAGCCACCGCAAGCTCGCGATGTTGTCGCACGCTATCATCTTCACACCATTATACCATCCCCCCGAATCAAAGGTTGGAAGGGGCTTACATGGTTGTTCCCGCATCATCTTAAGCATTAAGCTAATAAGCTCCCTTTCCACCTTTCAGTAGTCATTTGTCCGAAACGGACTGCTACGATCAACCAGCGCCACAGTCAGTGACTGCTTTGCCACATCACTCATCTTCTCGGGAAAACAGGAGTCTTAGTGTTATCTCCCTTTGGAACCTCCGAGAACACCGGAGTCTTCGCGTTAACTCCCTTTAGCGCCTCCGAGAAAGCCGGAGTCTTAGCGTTATCTCCCTTTGGCTTATCTCCTACTTCCGTAGTTGAAACTTCCCTCTGACTGGCAGCTTTCGAGGTAGTTGCTACCTCGCTATTGGAACCCATCTGTCTTACAGCTTTGGGCCTACTTGTCTTGTCTATGCGACTGCCCTGCCTCGCGGCTCTAGGACTGGGTCCTTTCTGCCTCTTGAAAGCAGGCTTGTCGCCTTCTGCCGAACGTTGCCTCTTCATTCTGCCATTGGACGCTTGTTCCTCCTCGTACCGGTTGCAGAACCGAGGGTTTCTCGCAGCAAACCTTTTGAACTGCCTTCGACCTACTTCTACCGCTTCATGGGCCCATTCCAAGCGCTCGATCTCCACTTCTGTTGGGTCGACCACTGCTCCCAAGCGTTGTACAATTCTTAGTGCTGCACGGTACTGCGAGAGAGCTCTTTTACTTCCTCTGCTCCGTACCCTTCTCCACTCTTCTACTCCGTTTTCATTTGTGTGCTTCTCCAACACGGAGTTCATTGAATCAGCACTACTCTCGCTCCCCGAGTCCGACGCATCGCTTAATTCGTATTTGTCGTCCCTGGATTGCGACTCAGTCCTCCTCTTTACATCCTCCTTATTACGTTCAGGTAATGAGTTGTTCATCTTGGTCGTACGACCACCTGCCCGACAAGGCGGGCTCAGCGGTCCAGTATTATATACGGGGAAAGAACCGTCCGCCACAGCAGGGCCCCTTACTTAATTTCACACAAGAGCCGTGAAAATATAAATTACATGTTAAGCACTCAACTTTGGTTGGATCCGCGCGATCAACTTTTCCTTTACATATAGCACAATTCATATTTATATGTATTTAAATTCGGTAGCTGGAAGGCTAAATAAAACTTCTAGTTTATTTTATTGTTTATAGTTTTCTGACTATAGTTAAGTGTTTGTCCACAAAGTGCGCACCCCACAACACAATGAAAACACTTCCACTTCTAAACCAACCAGAGCTCCTTCGATTGCCCCGGTAAGACATTGTTAAAAGCCCCCTCGATGGCTAGGAAATCACCCAGAGCAAACTCTTTGTATTATAGGGACCCCTCTATTTCCTTTACAGTCGAATGAGGGCCGTTTCCGTCGATCAGTTTTACATTAGGCATGCTGCGAAGCCGGCAGTAACCCCCGAGGAATCTGTTCATGTAGGTACAGAGTCTTAAGAAGAAACGGCGAGAGACTGATTGGCCTGAAATCCTTAGGTCATACGTGAGAGATGCTGCCGGCCTTCGGAATAAAACCCTAACCGTGTGCCAAGACTTCGGGATATAGCTAAGCCTGAGGCAGTTAGCGTAGATGATAGCAAACAAGCGCCAAGAAATCACCAAAGACTTTTGAAATTGCGCAGGAATGTTGCCATCCGGTCACGGAGACTTATAGCGAACGAACTTGAACGAACTTATAGCCCAGGTTATTTGACTTTCCCATAGTGGAATAGCAGGCATTCCTGCATGGCCAACGACCATGCAGTCGAAGATCCCTGCGCAACTGGGACATCGGAAAAATTGTCCAATAGAAGCTTTAGGGATACCTCGCTACTCATCGACCAGTCCCCACCATCATCTCTTAGATACCCTAAAGGGGCGGGATTCCTAGAGTGTATTTTTCTAAGCCTAGAGGATTCATTGCAGCCTTCTACGTTTTCGCAGAAATTTCTCCATGAATCTCGCTTGGCTATCCTTATTTCATATTTATAAATCCCCAGACTCCCTCTATAGAGCTCCCTATCAGAGAGTAGTTTACTCCTCCTGGCTCTGTTGAAGGGCCGCCTACTGGATGCTCTTAGGTCGTCAAGAGAATCAGACCACCAGGGCGGCTTCCCTTCCCCCTGTAAGATTTCAACGGACAGTACAGTTGAACGGCGCTATTGCTTTAATAAGAACTAGTATCGCCTGTGGTCGAAATTCCACCAACTTGGATTTTTTTCAACTCAGTCTATGCATCCAATGTTGGGAGTGGTAGTGCAATATTACGTTATAAGTTAAGCAGTGAATGGAAATATAGCAAATTGGTCTAACGTACTTAAATATTTCATTAAAATTTTGAATTTGATCTAAGACGTTGTACTTTTTGATTATATTTTCTTAAATTTTCTACAAACTTTGCAAATGTAATTTTAAACAAAAATATAAAAAAATATGTAAAATCAAATGAAATTTACATAGAGCTATGGTGAAGTTACTTGAAATTGAATTGAAAAATAACTTTTTCCACACCACCCGGGAGGTCCCCGTTGGCGCGCTACCGAAGTTAGTTTTGGATGCTCGGCCTAGTAGGCCTATATCACCCATATACATATATCGCCCATTTACTTCAACTTTTAGTTAAAAACAAAGAAATGTGCTAAAGGAATTTAGCCTATTTCACACCAGTGATGATAATCATGGTACATTTGTACTTTTTTTGGTACATTTCGCTTCCCCAAAGTACGTTGGTACTACATTGACATATTTGGTACATTTCTGTGAAATATAGCACTACACTTCAAGTCATTTGCAAAGCAGCTCTGAATGTACAAAAAAAATTTTTTTCGGAGAAAATATATAGTTAAGTTGTTTTCTTGCCGAGCACAATTTGCTATTTGCAATTATGGATCATTTAAATATGCTTATGAAAAACAGCATAACTGATTCTAAAATTGTGGACAAATTTTGCATCAATAGAATTAAAGCACAGAAAATAACAGGAGCGCGCGCAGGAATTGTCTATGGGGTTTGAACATATGGAAGCTCACAGTAAGCATCCGTTATTGTCAAAACTAGTTTTGCGATAAAAATTAATAGGACCGTGAGTAAAGATAAATATTTACCATATTTATTGGCTATCAGTCAATAAATGCACCCTTCCATCTACCACTTTTTATGAAAAAAATTCAGTCATTATGAGCCCATGGGGGTTTGATTTTTAAAAGATGTAAACTATCATTTTTGTAAGAGCCCCCTTAGGAGGGTAAACTTTCAGGGTTTTCAAGAACATTTCGGTACAGAAATGGATGTTATCTAAAGTACGCCCCCATAAGGTGGCTTTCTAGACAAGCAGTCAAAGATAGAATTCTTAAGCAATGGGATGCCTTCAAGTATTATTTTAGTCTTTACGTATTTGAAAATATAAGCAGTAATCAAAATATTAAACTTATATCTGAAAATTTTCAAAGTCCTATTTATAAAGTATATTTTACATTTCTTTCTTATATTTTAAATAAAATAAATGATGTGAATATAGAAATGCAATCTGAAGATATTCGCATACATTTTTTTATTACCAAATTAAAATTTTGATAAAAAAATCTTATTTAGACTCCAGTCCTATTTGGATGTTAGGTATTGATTCAGACGAAAATCGCTTAACCCCAGATGAAGTTTACTGCGGTGTTAATGTGGATATTATTCTATCAAACAACCTTTTCGAAAGGTCCTCTTGGAAAATACTCTTGGAAAATACTAGAAGCTTCCTACGATTTAAGCCATATGCTGCTTCTAGATCTCACAGCTGTATCATTCCTAATAGCTGGAGTCTTAGCGTGGCAAGTGCAGGGCACGAACACAGAACGTGCTCGATCGTTTCCTCCTGCAACCCGCACTTCCTACACCTGCTATCACTGACCAATCCTAATTTAAAGACATGTGACGCCAGAAGGCACTGTCCAGTCAGAATACCCGTCATTAGTCTACAGTCCTCTCTTTTTAATGATAGAAGCAACTTTGTTCGTCTAAGGTTGTAAGACCTGCACAAAATCTTCGACACTTTACAGACCCGCGCTTGAACTCACGCCTTTCATGCTTGGTCGATCATGTGCACCTCTCGCCTTCGCTTAATTTCGCACAGTCTAATTGGAACGTCTACGGAGCAAGCTGCAAGGGATGCGCCCTGTTTAGCTAGTTAATCCGTTTTTCATTCCCATCTATTCCTATATACCCTGGGACCCAATATATATGTATGCTTCTCCCTGTCCCGACTCTCTGCAGGGACTGCTTACACTCTAACACGCATTTAGATGCTGCGCTATGCGAGATTATTATCTTAATTGCTGCTTGACTGTCAATATAAAAGTTAACACGATTGCAGCTTGGGCTATTTTCTTCCAGGGTGTCTACTGCTTTGGTTACGGCTACTATTTCCGCTTGGAAAACGCTACAGAAGTCCGGCAGCCTATAAGATCTGTTTATTTCCGGATCAGCACAGTATGCCGCAGACCCTGCTCCTTCCACTACTTTGGAACCATCTGTGTACAAATGTATCGGCTCGTCCGCCATTTGAGCACCCTTGTGTCAACCGTCCACCTCTATTGTGGCCTTAGGATCGCCCTTGAAGCAGAAATAGGGAATGAGGTAGTCTGTCCGTCAGTTAAAAATAAATGAAATTCGCAAATGTTTCCCAATATTTATAGAATAGTTCAAGGCATATTTTTGAATCCACATTCATCCACAAACGTAGAAAGGATATTTTCTATACAAGATTTAATTAAAACTACACTTAGAAATAGACTTCAAGTAAACACATTTTCGAATTTAATAAAAACTAAAGGCTTGATGAAATCAACTAACACTAGTTAGGAAAAAAAGCTTTTTGTCAACTGAGGTATTTAAAGAGCTCAAATAAGAAGAACTGTTAATGTAGTGATTGAAACATGAGTTATTAGTATAGATGTAGGCGGCAATTTGTCAACTTTTATACCTGAATCTAAATCTTTTGTACCTAAAATGTTTTTATGAAATGTTTTTTCATTGAATGCAACTATTATTTTTTTTAAATATTAATTTTACCGTCGTGTGATGGTATCGTGCTCCGCCTACCACACCAAATGCCCTGGGTTCACACCCCGGGCAAAGCAACTGTAACGACAGCCTGTCTCCATTCTGGCTTAAATGGGTGGCAGAGTGTATATGCGTCTATGTGTTTATGTGTTTTGTGTCCAGGTCCGTGCCTTGGCCGCAATGTTGCCATTAAAATAATATTAACATAATAACATTAACATTGACAACATTGTACCTATAGTGAACACAATGTTGCAACGGAAATACGATGTTGCGCTTGGCATCATGTTGTTATAATAAGTAAAATTTCACCATGTTGCTAACAACCTAGCAGCCTTGACGAATGATATGTAACTATGTGTTTGTTCTGTTCGGTATTATGTATGTGGATGTGTATTTGTGAAAGGCTATGAGCGTGTGAATGCATCAGTGCTAGCGGTCAAGGCACGAACCAAATGTATCTGTGTAGGTGTTCGTTTTGTGGAGCGGTAAGCGTATGAATGTATGAGTGCATGATTGTATAGATGGAAAATACGGGAAAGCCGAAAATAAAGTTTGGCATGTATAGGTAGGAATTTTCCGTTTCTGGGTAACGTTCCCTACCACGGCGGTGGCTATAAGAAGGGGAAAAATCAGTCAATGGGCCAAAGTCTTGTTTCAACAGTGCCCAGTACAAGTTAAGTGCAATTGAGTCAGAAGTGAAGTGCGCGCTTTTAAAACGGAAGTGAAGAAAAAAAAAGGTTTACAAAGTTTGTAGTGCGCGAATTTAATCGCATTTTTGAAATATTTGTGCGCGTCGAAAGTTTCCGCGATACGTAAAAAGGGATAGCAATTTCCAGCAAGCATATGTTGCGAAAGGTAAGACATGTCCACTTTGGTTTTTTTTTGTTGGTACAGGCATCCTTGACGGGAGCTGGGTCTCCAACCTGGCCTATCTCCCAAGGTAGCGAAAAGAAAACTTGCATCGACATATATATCCCTGTATACAAATATATGTATGCAGACGAATATATGACTATGCAGACAAGAAATCCATAGGCAATTATGTATATGTACGGGCGCTTAGGTAAAATATTTTCTTAGGATTCTGATAATAAATTTCATTGACATCTCATTACAGAGCACACAATTTAATCTCCGTTGGAAAGAACGCACTGGGCAGAGCATTGAGAATTACGGTTTGCGGCCTAAAGGCCAAATCGGCGACATACCGCCCAACAACAACTGCATCACCTTCTAAACCGACGGCACGGCACGCCTACAACAACACCACCCGTTTGCCCGCTTAGACGGGGCAAAACGCATACAAAAGCCACATATGGTATCAGCAAGATACCGCCACAACAACAACCACTACAGCACTTTTTAATGGCAACGTACGGCCGCAACAAGCACAACAGCATATTTTTTATATTAGCAGCGTAACGCCCAACAACAACAATATTACATTGGCGATATACCGCTCAACAACAACTACAAGAAATTGGCAACTTTGAGTATAGCAATTTTCTCCGGCTGCATTGGGCCGCAACAACAACAACCATAGCCATCTCGGCACCAACTACCACGCACTACACTACAATTTTAAATTGGTGGCGCACACCAACAACAACAACAAATACTTCGTACAAATTCTTCAAAAACACAATAAAAATTGTCAACATCGATATCAATTTTCACCGGCGGCATTGGGCCGCAACAACAACAGCCACTACACCATACACAAACAAAAAAAAATACAAGACGATTTTTGGCAAAGCAGACAATAGAGGAAAACACTAGCAACAACCACAACAAAGCTGGTAACAACATTTTTAAAATTTTTTGGGGCTAGTTCACATACTTTGGCAACACAAACATCGGCGGAGGGAGGAGCTTTTCCAACAACATGTATAGTGACATTATGAATTTTACATATTTTGAATTTATTATTACGTTTATTTAAATATTGTTATAATTGTCATAATTTTGATTGGGAACGGAAGAAAGGGTTAGTTCATTTCCGGGGCCAAGCATTTTTTTTCGAACATATAATTTTTGAGTTTTACCATAACTCCATATTTTATAAGTTAGTCGGAGCACTTTTGCCTCCACCTTTTTTTCTCTTTTTGTCTCTCCGTTTCCCTTCTCCTTTTTTTTAATTTTTCTACTTCAGTTTGACACTTAATTTTCTTGGTATTTTTATACCCCCACTTTCTACCATATACACATTTTTCTTTTGCATATGGTTTCTGCTACCTATGGTAGCACCAAATTAGGATTTTCGAATTTTTGCCATTTTTCTTTTATATTTTTTTGTACTTACTTCTATTATTATTGGCAAAATCAATTGCAACATCACACCCCGAGGGTGTATATGCACAGTGTGCTTTCAGCACCAAGAACATTTTTTTTGATTACACATTTTTTAATGTTTGCGTTTTACCATCACGCGGGCAGCTTTGATACTACCAAAGCACTCATTATCAAAGATCACCAGCGAGCGATCTTGGCTGAGTGTTTGAGGGTGGCTACCTTGATTGTGGTCATAGGTACATATGTATGTTTGAGTTTTTTTTTGTTTCAGCTACTCAACTGCAGCGGCGCCGTTGGATAAGAAGAGTAACTTGGTGAGTGTTTTGAGTGACATATTAAAATTTATCAACATACACCTGTTTAGTTGTATGTACATGTGTTAGCACAGATTCCTGCTCTTGCAAAAATAGAGCAGAAATTAGCAAATCAGAAAAAGAAAACAGATTGCAACGAACATATGTACATGCATGAAAAACGTCACAAACGTACATTTGCAATTACATACATACCTTTTTTTTCATATACACATAAATTATTTTACTTTGATGACCTACTTTTGCTGTGTACATAATTGATCTTATGTTTACTTGAGCGGTTGCGATAGGTCAGGGATTAGGGTACTTGAATTTTTTTGTTCGCTCTCTTATTTTATTTTGTTTGAATTTGTATCTTGAGGATTTAGAAATAGCTCCTATTAATAATATTGCATTAGGGTTGCCCTAAAAGTTTTAATTTTATTCTATTTGAGTTCAGACACTTGGTCTATTAGTCGTAAGTATTTTGTATTGAATTGAATTCAGAATCGATTGAATTGAATTTGCAATTTTAATTAGCAATAAAGTTTAGCATTAAATTTAAGCATTTTTTTTTAATTTTATTTTTGAGTAAATAGAAACTTTGGAAGTGATCCTAGTAGCTAAGCCTTTTGAAATCATTGTCACAGTATTTTGTATTAAACTCTGAGTTTAAAGTTCTCTTTTTTTTTATAAATCATTGCACTAGTAGTAGAGTGGTATTTGCTAATTTGTAAGCCAAGAACTTTGTAAATAAATTATAAGAATTATGTTTGGGATGAAATTTGAATATATTCATTATGCAGGGTTAGGTTGACAATATTTGGTGTTGGTGCTGCGCTGTGTGAAGGTGATGTGTTTAGGGAAAATGACCGATTGACAGAGGACAGACCAGTGTCAGGTTTGGGGGCACTGTAAGTAGATAGGAGTCAGCACAGTGCCCACGGTGCGGTGCAAGTTGCACTGCAGAGGGAGGGTAGACTCCACCTGACAGGACAGGCCTTCATCTTTACCCCTTTTAACTCTGCCCCTCATGTATGTTTCCATCTTTTTCAGCTCTTTCTCCTTCCTTTCCTATACATATGCAGGTATGAACCCTTTTTGTTCATGTGGCTGCGGGTGAGGACGGTGGTGAAATGCCCCGCCCAAGACGACGAGCTAGCCTGGGCCCGCAAGCATACCTGCTTGCCGCCGCTCCACGCCACCCAAACAGTCAGCCACGTAACACAACATCAAAATTTTTTCAATTAGAAGATAATTTTTCTAAGCGGGGTCGCCCCTCGGCAGTGTTTGGCAAGCACTCCGAGTGTGATTCTGCCATGAAAAGCTCTCAGTTAAAACTTATCTGCCTCGCAGATGCCGTTCGGAGTCGGCATAAAACAAGTAGGTCCCGTCCCGCCAATTTGTAGGAAAAATTAAAAAGGAGCACAACGCAAATTGGAAGAGAAGCTCGACCTAAAATCTCTTCGGAGGTTATCGCGCCTTACATTTAATTTTTTTTTATAATTTTATGTTCCTTACTGGTACTCAATAAAGAAATGTTTTTATATATGTACATAATTGTACGCTTCAATCGATAAACTTCTTTTATTATTTTTACTGGAAAAGTATTTCTTCATAAATCATATTTCCCTGTTATACTTCCTTTAATTTGTGTTGGAAAGTTTCCTGACTCAAAACAATTTTTGGATAAAGAAGCAGAATACAGATCTAGTTGCTTCAAATTCACATCCGAAGACTTTTGGTACATTTTTGGATGATTTGGTAGATTTTTTTTCCTCGTTTGGTACAAAATGAAAAAATCTATTTATCATCCCTGTTTCACACCACCCGTTAAGTATGCAATTGGCGCTTTACCGAGTTTAATTTTGCATAAATACATATGTAAGTGTGACACAAAACGAAAATTTCGAATAGAATAGAGGATACCTTCATACAAAATAAAATAAAAACATACAAAAATATGCAATGAGAAAGAAGGCAGAGTTTACTAAAAAAATTTTAAATGAAGGAACAAAAAATAAAGTACTTAGGTGCGAAAAAATTAAGTGAAGTGAATAAACAGTTCCATATAAAATAGCAATAAGTGCACTTAGACTTTTTTTCGGGTTTTAATGTTATCATTGTGGAAATATGAAGATTCTAATGTTCGGATATTTAAAGTTGGGGTTCCCATTGAGATCTATGTACGTAATTAATTCGTATTAAATTTGTAAACACTCCATTTCATGAATATATATAACTATATCTACCATAAAATATCGTCTGTGAACGATATAATCCTAAGATATAACAAAGCAGAATAAATTAGAAAGAAAAGAAAAATAAACAAAAACATTGAACATATTTACTAAAATAAAATTGATTTCATAACTTTAAGCGACATAAAAAAATTAGGGTTATGGGATCTAAGCATCCGATTAATGGGCATATAATCCAACAAAGTTAGCCTAATAATAAATATAGTAATATACTGCCTATGCAATACGGCCGCTATTATGTCGATTGCCGTTTTGACCTAAAATCAGAAACATTGTTGGAACGTTTTTTTCGTTTAATATGCAACGTGAAATTTTCCGATGCAGTCAAGTTGCATTTAAATAATAATAAACTAAGTTGAAATAAAAGAATTATAACAAAATAAATTAGCATAAAGGACAATATAAACAATTTAACGTTATATTTTTGTAGCAAATGTTTTTTTTTGTGTTCAGTATAAGACGTACATTATCTAAAATGGGGATTAAATCTGCAAATGCAAAAACATTTTCGGGCAAATTTGTCATTAGTTGTTATAAATAAATTTAGTTAGTTTCAATTAATTGGATTAGTTGAGGTGAAAGGCCGCGTTTAATGAATAAAACTTCCTTTTGGTTTGTTTTATATTCAGAAATTTTAACTTTGTTCGATATTTCGACTTCAATCTGAAGTCGTCATCAGGGCTGAAGACAAACCAATAACAATAGAATAACACATAATGTACATATGAACACACGAACAACAAAATATGACTTACGCCGATGACTGCACAATAATGGCCACAGGCCCGGGCCCAAAGATCGGTGAGAATAAATGGCTACCTCCCTGATCTCTCCAGTTTTTTCGCCACGCGAAACCTGGCATTATCACCGACTACATCATCCGCGACCCTATTTACAACTTGGACGTCCCAAATGTCGACCATTTTGAACACCCACGTCGATGGCACTACGCTACCGACTGTCCTACACTCCAAAATCTTGGGTGTGACGTTTGATCAGGATCTACATTTTGGTGAGCACGCAGCCGCAATTGTTCCGAAAATCCAGAGCCGTAATAAAATCCTCAAATCCCTTGCTGGCAGTACTTGGGGAAAAGACAAAGATACGCTCATTACCACACACAAAGCAATTGGCCAGCCGTTTGCGTGTTACGCGTCCCCTATATGGTCGCCAAGCCTAAAAACTACCCACTGGAAGAAGCTACAGGCCTGCCAAAATACTGCGCTCAGAACCGCCACGGGATGTCTTCTTATGTCCCCAGAACACCATCTACATAATGAGGCGAAAATACTCCCCATCAGGGAGAGAAATGAGATGCTGACCAAACAGTTCCTGTTGAATACCCAGAAGCCTGGGCATCTCCACAGACATCTGATTGATGAGCCAGCATCGCCTAGGGACTTAAGGAGTCATCTCCGTAAGCATTTTGAGGAAATACGGCACCTGAGAAGTCAGCCGTATGAAGCAAAAAAACACAAGCAGCTCCTTGGTGGACTCCACAAACAGGCGTCGAACCTTTATGTCGGGAATTGCCCGGTGAATCCAGTACTCGGGGAACAGTACCCAAAACTTGCGGAAGAGGAACGCATGCTCCCCAGGGAAACGCGAGTCACTCTGGCTCAACTCCGTTCTGGGTTCTGTAACAGGTTAAACTCTTACATATCCCGACATACAAAATGTATGCCCCGCTTGCAATGTGTCCCCACATGACACCAATCATCTCTTTAATTGTAATGTGGAACCAACGCCTCTAACACCCCTTTCATTATGGTCCTCCCATGTCGAAACAGCAAGTTTCCTTGGACTCCCGTTAGAGGATATTGATGAAAATTTGTGGTCGGTCGCAGCTATTGGGTGGGGCGAAACATTGCTGCAACAACAACAACTTACACATATGGACATGTATGATCGACTGATTGGGTATATCACTAAAAAATTACAAAGAGGTCGAGAAAACAAAAGAAGAAACCAAAATATAAACAATTTGGAAAAGTCCCGTAAAAATAAACAATTTTCATAAACAGTTAGTGCAAAACAGAAATCATGCATACAATAACAACATTAATATGACAAGTAGACTTAGCTTAACACATATGTACGTATGTATGTACATATTTCATGCCATTTAACTATTGGACAATACTTCAAATAACCGCCTTGTGGTGTTGTTGCTTCAAAATTAAATTCCTGTAAGACTGCGCAAAATTATCTGTGTCCATTTTGAAGTTCATTATTTTTTCATTAGGTGTGTTCAAAAGTGTATCGTTTGCTGTAATGTTTTTCATTGTCCAGTATAGTTAAATTATCGAAGTCGGGGAATTGCCCTGTGTCCTTGCAGAGGGATGCTAAAACCGTCTTGTTGTCTGAAGCATTATTCCTTAATTTAATGTTAGATCTATGAGCGGAAATCCTTGTCTTGAGCTTTAAGTTTGTTGTCTCCACATATACTTTCTCGCATACGTGGGACCCGTCGACGGTGCAGGGAATTCTGTAAATAACCTCAGATTTCTCCAGTTTCGAAAATTTGTCCTTAGTTTTGCTGAAAACTTGTTTCAGTGTGTTATTGTATGTAAACGCTATTTCGCATTTTTCTTTGTCATATATATTCGACATCTTGATCCTCTCTGAGGTTCCGGGAACATAGGTGATTGACTTGTATATTTTACAATATTTATCTTTTTCAAATGTTCGTTTTTATTATTGGCATGGTAATTCCGGACCAGCTCGTTAATCAAGTTTATGGAAAATCATTTTCTTCTAAAGTTTTCTTGATTATCGCAATATTTTGTTATGAAAATTTTTATCACTTATCGTCAGTACCCTTCTATTAAAGTTTTTCGCAGTATTTATAATGGTTTTACGTTCATGCTTTGAATTATAATTGATTAATCTCCCCGAAGCCGTAGGTTTTTTGTACCAATCAATATATATTTTATTATTTTTCCTAATGATGAGTGTGTCCAGATAGGGGAGTTGGTTGTCTTTTTCCACCTCCATACTAAACTGTATGTTTTTGTAATACCTATTGAGTCGTGCAAGCATAGTTTCTATTTCATCTCTTTTGACGATGGCAAATAGGTCATCTATATATTTGGTCAACAGGCGTGGCTTGCTTGTTGACTCTTCGTCGAATTCCGTTAGCAGCTCTTCCAGAACTGTGACCGCTATGACTGGGGAGGCTGGTGAACCCATTGGTATTCCTGACCGTTGTTCGTAGATTTTGTCGTTATATTTAAAATATCTATTTTCTTTTACGCAAAATTTAAGAATATTCAGAAATAACTCTTTAGATAGCAACGTGTATTCTTTGATATCATTCACTTCGAAGAGATGATATGGATTGCAATATCCACGGGTATGCTGGGGAACAAGGAAACCACGTAAAAAGACACTAAACTCTCATTTTCGTAAATATATGTACCTTTGACTCTTTCCTTATACTCTGTGGAATCTTTCACATTGTAGTTGGACGATTTTGTAACATTTTTCAGTATGCCAACGACATATTTACACAAATTGTAGGACGGTGAATCAATATATGAGCATATAGGTCGAAGGGGAATTCCTTCTTTATGTATTTTGGCAACCCATAAATTCTAGGTAGATTTGCACTTCTACAAATGAGAAGATTCTTTTCTTTTTCCTCAATGTAGTCATTGTTAAACATCTTCATTACAATTTCGTTGTTTTTATCCTGTAACTTGTTGGTCGGATCACGCTTTAAAACTCTATAAGCTTAAATATCGTTCACCATAGTTTGCATTTTTACAGAATAATCTGTTCTGTCCATCGCTACAGTGACATTGCCCTTATCAGCACTAAGTATGAGAACTTGCTTATTGTTTTTGAGCAACTTTTTGGTGGAGCGTAAAGTCGCACACAAATATGTGTCACGCATTGAGGTCGTCTTCTTTTTCAATTCCTCGTGTATCAGTGCCGTGTTTCTTTCAATTTCCTGCCTATCCTTATTTTGTATTGCTTGGACAATATTTTCCCCGTCGGCTATGAATATGAGAAGTGGGAATTTTCCTTCTTCAAATGGCATAACATATTTCGGACCTAGAGATAAGAGCCATTGAATATCTATAGGGATGTCTAAATGTGTGGCATTGTGAAAAAATTCTGGTACTACCCTAATGTTGAGCTTTTCTTTTTCTTTTTGTTTCAATTTTTCTTACTTGTTTATTTGTATTTTTCTAATTTTTTCAGCAAGTTTGTTTTTGAGTACATCCTCGCTCTCAAAAAATTCCGATGTGTGATGAGAGTCGAGGCTTTGTGTTATATCTATTCTTAGTATACCTTTTTCCTTTTCTTTTTTTCTTCTAAGCTCTTGATGTGGTTTAGCAGTTTCGTTTGGACAGTATATATATATGTTGACACAACATTATTAAACTTACTAGGAATTTTCTTATTGATGATGTTATTGCTTATGGTGTATGCGATATTTTTTGTTGCATTTGTAATAAATTTGGGAATCAACCCGCTTCTTTTGCACCTCTCCAGAAATTTTGTCGATTCCGTCAGTCGCGTAATTGTTATGTGGTTTGTTGGTAGCGCTTAATTGGTCGTTATGTCTGAGTGTTATACTTGACTTTGATTGTTTTATACACATTATGAATTGGATCATTTGGAGACAGGTAGCAGTTGTTGTCTTTTTGGTGTGCTCTCCTTTTGATAATTTTGATAAATTTAGTAGCCTTGAATGTTGCAATTAATTGGATTAGTTGAGCTGAAAGGCCGCGGTTAATGAATAAAACTTCCTTTTGGTTTGCTTTATATTCACAAATTTTAATTTTGGTCTATACTTTGACTTCAATCTGAAGTCATCATCAGGGCTAAAGGCAAAACAATAACAATAGTTAATTACACAGAACATACATACGAACACATGAATAACAAAATATGACTTACACATATGGACATGTATGATCGACTGATTGGGAATATGACTAAAAAAGTATAAAGAGGTCGAGAAAACAAAAGAAGAAATCAAAATATAAACAATTTGGAAAAGTCCCGTAAAAATAAACAATTTTCATAAACAGCAAGTGTAAACAGAAATCATGTATACAATAACAACATTGATATGACATGATAGTTTCAACAAAAGTTAACTCAATATTTGTGATTTCATGTTTTTTTGAAAGCAGCTAAAATAAAAAACAAAGAATCTGTTAAATAAAAACCTTTGTATTTACGTGTAAGTGTAATTTACCACAAAAATTGGGCCGGTTAGAAATTAATTCTATTTAAGATTTTTTGTAAGCTACAAATTATTTTGGAAACATTTTTTAGGATTTTGGTAGAGGCCACTATAGTTAAGTGACAACAATGGGAAACCATGTTTAATTCTTTCACCGTCTGGCACGTACGCATATGTGTGTAGGTGAAACATTTGAGCACACTGCGGAGTCGCTTTTCGAATTTCGGATTCGGTGGGGTTACATGATATGTTGGTGTGTGTTTTAGAGCACTTACATACTTGGTCCTACAGATGGCGCGCTTTTGTGCACGACAGTAAAGTTCGATATTTGAAGTGATTGTTCGAATTTACAAAAAACTTTTTCTATTAATTATAAACAAATAGAGTAATATTTGTAAACGAAAATAGGCCTATGCACTGCGGCTGATCCATACGAATCCATTCGTATAACTTTTATATGATTTTACGTATCCCAGTGGGAAAAATGGTAATGAATTATTCCAGTCATTTTATAATGCATTAAAAAGGTTATTTCAAATGAATAACAAAAGCATACATTATTAATTTCATTTTAAGTAATTATAGATGCATTTGCTGATTATATCTTAATCAAAACTCAAATGTTTTAAAATATTTCTAAGTTTATACATTATTTTTTCTTAGTATGTAGTAATCTGAAATGTAATCTATTTAAAACGCATTCAAATCTGTATTACAAAGTAAACGAGAATTTAATGCATAACTACAACGGGATACTTTAGCAGTTATCGATATGCTACTACGGGTATCTGTAATAGCAAATACACATCTTTTTGCGCATTTCAATTTGTGTTTTATCAATTTGTGGTCGCAGCTCAAGTGCTATTAAATTTATAATAAATTATTTGCGACAAAAACTTTATTAAAGTGATTTAAATTATTCGGTAAGTAAATATAATTAAAATTAAATATGTTTAGTAAGCGTCATATGCGTAGACTAGTGAAAATAGAACGTGATAGCGTTTGCAACTTGCGGCAAGATGAAGGGAGCGCTAGCGCTCCAGCTGATTTTTCAAGTATCAGGGATGAGATACCGGTAGGTATAATCGATGAGATGCCGGAGTGTAGTAATCAAATACCGATAGCACAAAAAATAGGAAATTGGGCTACAGTTTTCAATATTTGTAGAGAAGCGGTTGATGGATTGCTAGAAATACTTCGCGATGAAAATATTAATGTACCAATATCGTCTAAATCTTTCAGTGTTTCCAAAAAGCACATATTAAGAACAGTATCTCCTGGTTCGTATACACATATCCGTCTTCAAAACCAAATAAATAAAGCGGAGCACCTTTTACAAAACTTAAGCACCATCATTTTAGATATCGGAATCGATGGACTTCCTTTGTACAAAAGTTCAAATTTAAGCTTGTGGCCTATATTAGCAAATGTTGTGAACGCTCCACAAGTAAAATTAAAGGAAAAAAGAAACCTAATGAAGTAAATTCGTATTTGCATGATATGTGCTCCGAAATTTCTAAATTTAAAAATGAAGGTCTCTTCATTGGTGACAAAAAAGTAAATGTTGAACTCCGCTGTTTTGTTTGTGATGCTCCGGCTCGTGCTTTTTTATGTAAAACTGTTGGTCACAACTCTTTCAATGGATGCAGTAAGTGCATACAAGTGGGTAGAAAAATAAATAATACGACGACTTATAGTACATCTTGCGTACGCCTTCGTACGGACGATGAATTTTCAAGACGGTCTGATAATGGATACCATAAAGATTTAGATAGCATTAGTAATGTCTTGGAAGATGTGGGGGTGAAAATGGTTAGTCAATTTCCACTGGAGCCGATGCATCTAGTGGATCTGGGAGTAGTCAAAAAAATTATTTTACGAATCTTTAATAATAAAACAAACAGACCCAGACTATCTTTAGAAACTAAAGCCATACCAAGTCATATATTATCTTTAGGTCCCAATATTCCGCGAGAATATGTTTGCAAGCCAAGAGGTTTCGAGGAGGTTTTGCGCTGGGAAGCAGTTGAGTTTCGTCAATTCGTACTTTACACGGGCATATTAGTATATATGTATTAGTGTATATATAACATATATTAAATTAGTATATATCATATTAGTATATATGTATTATTGAATATATAAAAATTTTTTTTGGATTGTCTTCCAAAAGACGGTTACAACCAGTCACAATATTCAAAAGAAATAAAGTCGGTAATCAAAAAGGCTAAGATGCGCTTCCACAAGCACCAATTTGACGAGAGGCAGAAATCGAAGAATCAATGAACGTTTTCTAACATTTTCCACATGTCCATTATTTTTAAAATGAATTGTGTTTTTATTATTATTTATTATTTATATATAATATGTTAAATAAAGTATTTTTTATTAGTATTTATTATTTATACATTATTAATCTTACAAATAAGTTTAAATACCGATTACAATATTCCTTTATATTCATACATTCAATTATCAATAGTCACATATGAATATAAAAATGTAAACTTTGTTCATGCATAATTACCTATATAAGAAATTATACATTTTAAAATCATAATTAATTATATGTTAAATGAATTCACTTAAAGACCCATTTTATTTCTACTTTTGTTTTCATACATCCAAAAATTAATACTTGTGTAATGAATGTAAAAATTAAAGCCTTGTTTATGCATAATAAACTGCATAAGTCGGTATACATTAATAAATCAATATAAAATTAAATAAAAATAGTGCATACTTCTTTCGTTTACATATAAATGCAAAATTGAATGCCACACTTTTCTAGGACATCGCCGTGGGGGAAAAAATGCATTTTGGAATGTGTAAATTGCCCTTTTAATGATTATTTTTTCGATTACTATGCATTACTTTTTCCCACTGGGATGGTAAGATTGCGAAACAGACTGTCAATTGATTGCGTGGAAATTTTGTTAGTGTATTAATATATAGATAGTAGAGTAATATACGGCCTATGCAATATTTCGACCTAAAATCGAAAAAGTTTTTGGGTCGTTTTTTTCGTTTAATATACAACGTGAAATTTTCCAATTCAATCAAGTTGCATTTAAATAATAATAAACTAAGTTGAAATAAAAGATAATATAACAAAATAAAATAAGAAATATCAAAATAAATTAGCATAAAAGACAATATACAAATTTTAATGTAATATCTTTGTAGCAAATTTATTTATTTTTTGTTCAGTATAGGACGTGCTATATGTAAAATGAGCATAAAATCTGGAAATGCAAAAAACATTTTAGGTCAAATATGCAATTAATTGTTATAAATAAATAAATTTAGTGATTTTGAACAAAAGTTGACTCATTATTTGTGATTTCAAGTTTTTTTGAAAGCAACTAAAATAAAAAAAAAGAATCTGTTAAATAAGGACCTATGCATTTACGTGTAAGTAGAATTTGTCCAAAAAAATAGGCCGGTTAAGTTTTTACTTCTCTTTAACAGATCAATATAGGTAAGTGGCGAGAAAGGGAAACCATATTTTATTTGAACTGAAAATGAGTGAGGCAGTAGTTCTCTCACCGTTTGGCGCGTACGAATATGTACATATGTAGATGAAACATTTGAGCAACGCGGCAATGCAACTTTTGGAATTTCGAATTCCGGGGAGTTTGTGAACATAATGGGTCCTACAGATGGCAATTTCGATATTTCCACAGATTTTCGAATTTACAAAAAAATTTTCTATTAATTATAAACAAATAGAGTAATATTTGTTAACAAAAATAGGCCTATGCACTGCGGCTGATCCATACGAATCGATTCATATAACTTTTATACGATTTTACGTACGCTAACTATGCGAAACAGCCTGCCAATTGATTGTATGGAAATTTTGTTAGCGTATTAATATATAGATAATAATAATAATAATAATAATAATAATAATAATAATAATAATAATAATAATAATAATAATAATAATAATAATAATAAGCCGTGTTGCCGGAAACGGCTACGTACGTCTAACAGTGGCGCACACCAAATTAGTGAGCTGCTACCTGTCCAAAAATGATCCAATTCAAGGGTTTAAAGATAAGCTAGAACTACTTGAAGACGATTTGCGCGATGAAACCTGTAACGTGGTCGTCGCTGGAGATTTCAATGCTGGGGCTGTTGAGTGGGGAATGCCCCAGACTAACTCCAGAGGAAGGTTAGTGCTAGAAATCGCTGCCCGACTTCGATTGATCATTATGAATACCGGCACGACCCCGATATATCGGCGACCAGGCTTTGGACACTCTATCCCTGATATTACATTAGTATCAGAAAACCTGCTGTCAAAGGCGGTTGGATGGAGGGTGATGGAGGATCTCACGGGTAGTGACCATAACTACATCACCTTCCATCTTAATGACTCAGGGCAAAGTCGGACAGGTAGACTGCCCCGTATGAACACAAAATGGGACGCCTCTAAGGTTGACGCTGCAAAGTTCTCCGCTGTTGTACAAGCGAGCGCACGACAGACAGTAGACAATGCCAAAGCGGCAAACGTTACGGTAGAAGCCACTGCATGCGTTGCCTGAACTACGTATGCAAGACCTCAATGCCACGAAAAGGGCCTAGGAGAGGTAAAAACAAGTGCACTGGTGGAGTAGAGAAATCGCCGAACTACGCAGGGTATGCCACAGAATGCGAAGGCTGGCAACCCGCGCACGCAGCAGGCCTGACGCACTAGAGCATGCGGAGACATACAAAAGAGCAAAAACGGTTCTCTGTGCCGCCATAAATCAAAGCAAACTTAATAGCTTGAAAAACTTTGCAAAGAAGTTGATCGTGATCCTGGGGACAAGGGTATAAAATAGTAATGGGGAAATTCCGCCCACCGAACCAAACGATGGATGAGGGAAAGCTGCGAAGTATAGTAGATGCTCTGTTCCTCACTCGCACAAGCATAGAGGGTAACCACGTCACCCACGAAGACCACGACGTGCAGCCGTTCAGTGAAGGTGAGCTAAAAGCAGCCCTACACAGAATGAATCCCGGTAAAGCGCCAGGACCGGATAGTATACCAGCTGATACAATAAGACTGGCTGCTAAGAGGAGTCCTGAGGTGCTGCTACATATAAATGTAAGGCGCGATAACCTCCGAAGAGATCTAAGGCCGAGCTTCTCTTCCAATTTGCGTCATGCTCCTCTTGATTTTTCCCTACAAATTGGCCGGACGGGACCTACATGTTTTATTCCGACTCCGAACGGCATCTGCAAGGCAGATGAGTTTTCACTGAGAGCTTTTCATGGCAGAAATACAATCGGAGCGCTTGCCAGACACTGCCGAGGGGCGACCCCGCTTAGAAAAATTTTCTTCTAATTGAAAAATCTTATTTCTAAAATTTTGATGTTGCTTTGCCCGGGAGTTGAACCCAGGGCATACGGTGTGATAGGCGGAGCACGCTACCATCACACCACGGTGGCCGCCACATATGTTTAACAAATTCTTGGAAGCCAGGATATTTCCAACAAAGTGGAAGACAGCGCACGTCGTGCTAATCCCGAAAGGCGAGCGAGACCCGAACTCCCCGTCGCCTTTTCGACCATTACGCATGCTCGCCACGACCGGGAAAATTATGGAAAGCCTCTTTAAACAACGGCTGATAGCAGCCATTGAAGATGGAGGAGGCCTGTCCCAAGGGCAGCATGGATTCCGGAAAGGTCACTCTACAATAGATCCCATAGCCGAGGTTATAAATGCGGTAAGGAAAGCCGAAACCGCGTGCCACCAAGCTAGGCCGGTTGTCTTACTGGTCACGCTGGACGTGAAAAATGCCTTCAATTCCGTCAGGTGGGACGAAATGCTCGATACGCTAAAACACTCTTTCAAGGTACCTCCTTATCTACTAGCCATATTAAAGGACTACTTAAAAGATCGCTGGCTCACGTACGAAATAAATCAAGGTCAGAGAAAGTGAGGATAACAAGCGAAGCAGCCCAGGGATCGGTGTTAGGTCCCGACCTCTGGAATTCTTCGTATGACAGCCTCCTTCGTTTGCACATGCTAGAAAGTGCTTTTCTTGTCGCTTTCGCAGACGACGTGGCTGCCGTAATTACAGCACGGAACTGCGAGCTGGCGCAGCTTAAATTAAACCAAGTAATGCGCAGTGTAAATAGATGGATGAGTGACCATGGACTTCAGCTAGCGACAGCGAAAAATGAGATCGTTATCCTCACGAAGAGACGAATTCCCACCATTATGAATATGATGGTTTGAGAACAACAAGTACAAACACGCAGCTCCACGAAATACCTTGGGGTGAGGCTAGATAGCAAGCTAACCTTCTCGAAACACTTTCAGGGAGCCTTAGAGCAAACTGCACAGCCCATAGGATACTTAATTCGATTAATGGCAAACATAGGCGGGCCAAGGCCATGTATAAGAAAGCTGCTTGCTTCCGCTTCGGATTCTATACTCTTGTACGGTGCAGAAATATGGGCGGATGCAATGAAATTCTGAAAGTATCGAGCAGCTATTACTTCTGTCCAAAGCACAGGGGCGCTACGAATTTCCTCAGCTTACCGCACGGTATCCGCAGACGCAGTTCTTGTTATTGCAGGAACCATACCACCTCAGAGGAGAAGCACATAGAGATGTTGCTGCCGCGCAGGCGCGAAAAGATTCTATCCGACGCTGGCAACAGCAATGGAGCTGCAGTACTGCAGGCAAGTGGACCAGGGAACTGATTCCCGAGCTGGAGCCATGGTTAGAACACAGTTTTTAAGTGGCCACGGCTACTTCCGGGAATACCTACACAGGATGGGCAAGGTTGAAGATCAGAATTGCTTATACTGTGGGCTCATAGACGACGTACGCCACACCTTTTTCAAATGCGATCACTTCGCATAGTAACGAAGAAGAGTAACACTAGGCGACCTATCCCCGGGCAGTATCATCCATAAAATGGCCTGCGGAAATGACAGATGGAACATGGTCAGCAGATATGCAAGGAATATTCTCCTCGCAAAACGGCAAGATGGTTGCTTAGCCCAATAATGTGAGAGTAGCCAAAGAGCTCACGTAGTGCGCTTCCGTACCCGTAGTTATGCTAAACGCGATCCCAGGTGCGGAAAATGCGCAGGCCGTGGGAGGCTAGTTTTTAGTGGGCAGCCCACGAAGAAAAAGAAAGGGAGTCCTACACTCGGAAAGGCTCGCTGCTACAGAGAGTAGCACCGAGGCTTAACAACCCGGTTAGTGCATAAAGCATTTCCTCCTAATAATAATAATAATAATAATACCCATCAGATTAATACCCTCCAAAGCCCACCGAACCGACGCGAGGGGCGCATCCGCACGACGCACAGTGTTTCGTGTAGAACAAGCTAGCTGGACAAAATTATTTTATGAGTTTTTCCGTTTCATATGCAGTCATTTATTACAACTACGTCATTTTTTCAGCCATATGTTCTTTTTTTTATTTTTTTCCAAAATTTTACTTCATATGTTCATATGCATACATTTGCTTATATCATATACAGTAACTCATGTGAATAAGTGACATAGATCCAAAAAAATAAAGGACTTAAGAATATTACTTTATTGTACTTAAATTGAATGGACTACAAATCTCAATACTTTAAAAAATTCTAAAAATTCGGAAAAAAAATTAAAATTTTTTATGAAAATTCGTCGAATTTTTCAAACATTTTTTAAATATAATTTAGTTTTTGTTATAGATCGTGACAAATTTTCTTATGGGAAATTAGTTAAAATAAATTTTCGAAAGCGAAAATTGTAAGAATTGTCCAAAAGGGGTGTCTACTTATTTATGTGAGTGTCTGTACATATGTACATACATATTTTGTATTTATTTGATGAGTATTTATCCTGGCACTACAATTTTTACAAAATTATTTTATAGTACCAGTCAGGAATGTAAAAGTGAATTACAATAATAATAATAACAATGTAAATAATTAAATTAATTATGTGAAAATTACTTATTACAAAAACTTAAAAGTAAAATATGATACAAAGTGGAAAAGACAATAGATTTAAATTAAATAAAACCTGATCCAACAAAAAGTTATAGGGTAGGTTATCTTTTATAATTACCCTTCAAAAAACGCGAGTACTCCATAAATAGTGTAAGGAATACTCCTTTAGGAGTGTTCCAAAACTAATCTGTATTCATACAAAAAATGTGCTGCAATTAACATTGCGATGTGCTAGGAGAGGAGTAGGTGGTCCCACTCTCGCTTTGTTTGTGAGTATTACATAGAATACATACGTGAGAGTACTTTCCAAAGTACTTTCACTGAAGTACTCCATGGAGCACCCACAGAGGATCATATGCCAAAGTACTAAAGAGGAATTGTGTCGGAAAGAATTATCGAAGTGAATTTAATTTAAAATGAAAGTAAATGAAGAGGGGCAATACAACTTTTATATTTTATACTGCGAATATTCTTATGTTATTTAGCATTTGCGTGAATAAAGAAACTAATATTTCTCTATACATACTATAGTATGTATACATAAAACCAGTGCACGGTTGCAAACGATTAGAAGAACGGCGAAAGGAGAGCTGTTACTAGAGCTGAAAAAATCGCAAGATGGGAAAACAAGCGCGTACCAAGCAGAAATTGAAGCGGTACTAAAGGACTCGGCTAAAGTTATAACAAAGTCCCAAATGGTCACGCTACAGTGCAGAGATCTCGATGAGATTACTACGCCCGAGGAGATTTGCAACGCCCTCCACCAGCAATGCAACATCAAACTTCCAGATGTGGCTGCCATAAAAAGCATACGCACAGGGTACAGTGGCACGAAGTCGGCACTTATAAGCCTTACAGCGGATGATGCCAAGGCGGTTCTTAATACGCAAAGAATCCGGGTAGGATGGGTTTCCTGCCGAATTAGAGAGCTCAAGCAAGAAAAACGCTGTTATAGGTGCTGGGGCTACGGGCATATAGCTCAGAAATGTAAGGAGACTGTAGATAGGTCTAGCCTATGCAGGAAATGCGGCCAGGAAGGTCATAAGGCTGCAAGTTGCGAAAATGCACCGAAATGCGCGCTATGTGGGGGACAACATTCAGCAGGCAGTTTTAAATGCCCACAACGAGAGGGCAGCAAAATGACTGTCTCATGAGGGTATTGCAGCTCAATTTAAACCATTGCGAGGCAGCCCAAGAGCTATTATCCCAAACAGTCTATGAAGGAGGATATGACATAGTGGTACTCTCTGAACAATACAAAAATCGCCAGGAGCAGGGTTGGCTCTCAGATTCAGCAGGGAAAGCCTCAATTTGGGCACCAGGGAAATTTCTCCCACAGGAAATTATGACGCCAACGGTAGCAGGATTCACGTGGGCAAAAATCAACGGTATATACGTCTTCAGTTGCTATGCCCCTCCGAGCATGACCATCGCCGAGTTCGAAGACATGATATACGGGATCACCATTGAAGCACGAGGTAAACACCCGCTTTTAGTGTGTGGAGACTTCAATGCATGGTCATCTGTGTGGGGAAGTAGACGAACCAACGAAAGAGGGAGAGTTCTCCTCGAAAGTCTTACTTCTTTGAGGCTAGAACTCCTAAATGAACCAGGGATATATACCTTCGATACAGGTACCAGACGATCCATTATAGATCTCACCTTCGCTAGCAGCGAAATAGCAAGACGAGCAAAATGGTCCATAAGCAACGTCTACACACACAGCGACCATAAAGCTATTAGCGTAGAGCTGCTCGAAACTCCACGAACGGTAGCAGCAAGACATCGACAAAGTAGGAAATGGAAACAGCACCTTTTCGACCCACAAATATTTGACATTATCTGGAAGGACGCCATAGTACGAGAATCGCATGCGGAAGACCAGTCGGTTCAAATCACTAAGTTGCTATGTATGGCATGTGATGCTGCCATGCCCAGAAGTCGCGGAAAAGCACAGCGCACTCCGGTATATTGGTGGAATGACGAAATTGCGGAAGAGCGTAGAAAATGCCACAAAGCACGAAGAATAGCGCAGAGGGCACGCTCATCACCACGATATGCAGAGCTACACAGCACCTATGTCGCACAAAGAAAGGCACTTAAAAATGCCATAAAAAAGAGCAAGAAGTTATGCTTTAGGGAACTGCTGGATAATGTCGACCTAGATCCTTGGGGATCAGCCTACAGAACTGTGATGGCCAAAGTTAAAGGACCGATATCACAGCAACCTACGTGCCCGATACTGATGAATATTATTGTTGAAACACTTTTCCCGGCGCAAGATCGCTGGACTTATCCAAGCGAGGATCTAGAAAGTACGGAAATTCCGCAAATTACAGAGCAAGAGGTGCTGGACGCTGCAAAAAGAGTTGCTGATAACAAATCCCCAGGACCCGACGAAGTACCAAACATAGCCCTTAAAGCCGCGATTACAACTAGGGCTACATTATTTACTGATCTTTTTAATGCCTGTATGCAAGAAGGCGTGTTCCCTCGCCCGTGGAAACGACAAAGACTTGTCCTATTGCTGAAACGTGGTAAACAGCCGGACCAACCATCCTCATATAGGCCACTTTGTATGCTGGATTCCCTAGGGAAGATTTTCGAGCGTATAATTAGTGAGCGCCTACAGCTGACTCTAGAAAGACCAGGTGGCTTATCGAATAGTCAATATGGATTTCGCAAATCAAGATCCACCGTAGATGCAATACAAACAGTCGTCAATATAGCTAGAGAAGCTATCTCTGGAGGCCAAAATAAAAGGAAGTTCTGTGCACTGATTATGTTGGACATCAAGAATGCTTTTAACACTGCGAACTGGATGCAGATAATGGCAGCGCTGCAAAGCTTCGGCACTCCAGCTTACTTACGCAGAATTATAGGTAGCTATCTTAAAGACAGAGTACTTCTTTTTGACACGGATCAAGGAGCAAAAGAGTACAAAATCACAGGAGGCGTCCCACAGGGATCTGTTCTCGGTCCAACGCTTTGGAATGTAATGTATGACGGGGTGCTAAAGATTGATCTACCAGAAAACACGCAAATTGTGGGATATGCTGATGATATTGCAGTGGTAGTAGTGGCCAAGAAACTGGACCTGCTTCAAGCATTATGTAATGACGCCGTAGCAAGAATAAAGGAATGGCTGACCAATACAGGGACTGGAGTTGGCTAGCCAAAAGACGGAAGTGGTATTAGTAAGCTCCAAACGGTCGGCGAACGAGTTAGTCTTAACTGTCGGGGATCATCAAATCACCTCAAAGGATTCCTTAAAATACTTAGGAGTGCACATTGACTCTAAGTTAACTTTCAAAGAGCACTTCAGAGCGGTGGGGGAGAAAATTACCAAAGTTAATGGATCACTTATGCGAATAATGCCTAACATTGGTGGTCCGAGCGAAGCTATACGTCAGCTATTGTCCACAGTAACCAGCTCAATAATACTATACGCAGCACCAGTGTGGTATGGATCTAAACAGACCCATCAAAAATATATATTAGCAGCGTACCGACTTGCTTCTTTAAGAATAGCAAGTGCTTATCGGACGGTGTCCGACGACGCGATCCTGGTTCTAACCCGGAAAATCCCAGTGGACTTACTGGCAAGCGAAATGGCCGATCTGTATAACACTAATATCGAGCGACCATCTGAAGAAGACAAGAAAAGAGCAAGGACACAAACAATAGCTAAGTGGCAAGAACGGTGGGAGGCCTCGAGTAAAGGGCGTTGGACTTTCACACTAGTTTGGAACGTAGCTCAATGGAATGAGCGGAAGCACGGCGAACTGAACTACCATCTCACGCAGATAATGAGTGGACATGGCGGTTTCAAAGAGTATTTATGGAAGCGTAGGATAGAGGAAGATCCTCATTGCCCAATGTGTACCACAGAGTTAGAAAACGCAGAACACGTCATGTTCTACTGCCCCCGTTTCCACGAAGAAAGACTCACCTTGCATGGAGTCTTTGGGGAGGAACCTACCACGAGAAATTTAGTTTCACATATGTGCAACAGGAAAGAATGCTGGACTGCAGTGAGCAAAATGGCATTTATAGTAATGACACGCCTGATGGATGCTGAGAGGGAGCGCAGAGAAATGCGCATGCGAAGCAGTGGCGATTAAATGGACACTCAGAGCAAATAGCGGGAACCTGGACGCAGGGACAACAGTAGGCTCTTAAAAAATGAGAAATATGGAACGCCACCCTGAAGTAATGCGAAAGTGGTGCCGGGGTGGGCGACGGTTCCAGAACGGGGCTGTTTTTTAGTCTACGGACACACGGTTGCTGCGACGGCAGCAATTATGGTGCATTAGGCATTTTTCAGCCTCCCCGCAAAAGTGCACGGTTGCATTTTATCAGAGTTGCCATAGTAAAATTTTATTATCAGTTATTTGCATGCAATATCTTACTTTTGGCAACTCTGTTCGATCGTCATCGTGTTGTGATCACGGTCGTTAAAAAACGAGCAATGATCGGCTGATGGTCCCCAAATGCATTGCAAAGGAGTATTGTTAGAGAACTCCAACATGAAGAAAATAAAACACCTAATCCAGCAATTTTTGCAGGGTATGTTATTATTCGCTATCAGCACTTTCATTCGATGAGTTACTTGTGGAATAGTCATGAGCATCAGCAACACTTATGTGAAAGCTTGAAACAACTGGGGTATTTATTGACTCCTCAACATTATCGGGGGACAGTAAATTTAAGACTTCTGAAGTCAGACTTTTAAATTTTTTCTTAGGTATCTCCCTAAAACTGTTAACTAAAGGATCCGATGTTATAAGCAACATATTCATAAGATCTCTATTCGTGGCTTCACGCGACTGCTTTTGTGTGTTATCATCCCTGAATTGTCTCAAATCTTTGTTACGGGCTTCCTGTGCTTCCTCAGAAAGTTTACCAATAGGTAAAACTGCTGATTTTATAATACCAGTACTATGCACTAAGATTTTATGAACTGTAACTGGCATATTAAACCATGGATAGAGATCTATGTATAGTTTTTTAGTCTCGACCGCAAATGTTTCAAATCTTTAGATATTTATGATGCTAATGCGCGAAGGAGAGTGTCGAATCTTTTGATGAGCGTAACATCCAATTCCGTAATCTCAGCACTAGCCTCAGAATTTTCGAAAAACCTACGAGCAGTGTTGCCGTCATTGGTATTACCGAAACCTGGTTTTGGTTTATCTATTATCAATCCAAGTTGTGCAGTATTTATATTACATTCAGTTATTGGCGTAGATGCTACCAAAGGGGGTTGTTATGTCTAGCATTCCTGTGTGGTTATACCTGCATTAGGATTGCTTTGTATGTACCCGTTTTTATGCCTTGGTGACTGGTGTGGTAGGTTGTGGCAGGTTGAAGTCAGTGATCTTCGCCTTTTGGCTTTTGGTGTGCTCTTGTCGACCTTGCGCGATTATTTTTGTGTGTTTTATGGCTACGTGTTTGTTCCCTGTACCTGGGAATTGGTTTTTCCGTTTGTAGATCAGCTTTAAAGGTTCAAATATCTCCTCGGAGCTGGTACGTATATACATCCTATTTTATATGTAGAGTTAACTAAATCTACAAAAAAAAATTAAAAATAGATGTGCAAAGAATTCGCAATGGTTTTTTCTTTCGACTATTAGATAATACTTGCGACTATAACATATGTAAAATTTAGGCCGGATGTCCGCGGACGTATGTAAATTTTTTGTCCCTAAATTTAAAAATATAGAGAAAAAATACCCTTTCTTCTTAATAACGGAATGTTAAATATATTGAAAATACTCTAATTGCCAAAGAATTACTATTAAAAAATTTTAATTACCTTCGAGCTTAGAATCCATCAAAAAAATTATATAAAAGTGTTCACTTAAAGGAAATATGAAGCTTAATATTCAACAAGAATTTTGCAAATTAACCAATGCATTTTACGGCCACTCCTGCCTTCTTACTTCAATTACTCAATATATATGGGGAAAAATATTAGCAAAAATCCCGTTATTTTGTTTGTTTTCTTTCATTTCTCAGTACACTTTTCTCGGAATAAGAACTTTGTTTTTGTCCAGCTAGCTTGTTCTACACGGAACACTGTGCGACGCACGGATTTGCTTTTGCCGAGTTGTTGATAAGTGGAGGTTTTTTAAGCGTTGAGATTTAAACTGCCCAGCTACAGAATAAAAATCATCAGCTGAGTATACATAACAGTTAGAAATTATACATTTACTACATTGCTAAGTGAACATTTTTAGTACGTAAAATTTTTATTTTTATTTGTTTTTTGTTACGAGTTAAGATAGGATCGGGCAGTTTTCTTTATGGTAAAAAGTGAATCCGTTTTATCAAATGAATTAGAATGAGTGTTAAAATAATGCCACAAACACCGAAAAGGTACATTTAATTCGAAATTATGTAACAGTCGATTTAGTGAGTCATATAAGACTCATATGAGTAGAATGTAAAAAATTTTGTTCGAACCAGCGATCTGGCAAAGCCCTGAGTAAAGTTAAATAATTGCGAATATCGCAACTGAATGTCATTTACCGGAAATCAGCTGTATTGTGGTAAAGCATTTCCGAGATCAGAGGCATAAATACAGCTGAGTTGACTAGTATTCTTCTTTTAACATTGGACTCCATAAGGAATTAGCTGATCACCTCTAGCAACAAGTCACTGGTAAGTGAAAGAGAAACATTTTTTGTGATGCTTTTGTCTTCCTACTCTGGTATAAGACTTAACGTCTTTGATTCGAAATTTGTCTATAGGAAATTCGGAGAACGGGAAAAAAAGTGGTGAAAAGGGATAAGCCAAAATCAACGAATTAAGGTACAGGTGACACGGATGATTTATTGCACTAGGAACGCAAAAAGCAGCTGCTATAGTATTGCCGATCACCAATATGCCAACCAAAGAATGGACGTCCCAAACGTCGACCATTTTGAACATCCACGTCGATGGCACTACGCTACCGACTGTCCTACACCCCAAAATCTTGGGTTAGACGTTTGATCAAGATCAACATTTTGAAGAGCACGCAGCCGCAATTGTTCCGAAAATCCAGAGCCGTAAAAAAACCCTCAAATCCCTTGCTGGCAGTACTTGGGAAAAAGACAAAGAAACGCTCATTACCACATACAAAGCAATTGACCAGCCGTTTGCGTACTACGCGTCCCCTATATGGTCGCCAAGCCTAAAAACTACCCACTGGGGAAAAGCTACAGGCCTGTCAAAATACTGCGCCCAGAACCGCCACGGGCTGTCTTCTAATGTTCCCAGAACACCATCTACATAACGAGGCGAGAATACTCCCCATCAGGGAGAGAAATGAGATGCTAACCAAACAGTTTCTGTTGAATACCCAGAAACCTGGGCATCCCAACAGACATCTGATTGATGAGCCAACACCGCCTTGGGACTTAAAGAGGTATCTCCGTAAGCATTTTGAGGAAATACGGCACCTGAGAACTCAGCTGTATGAAGCAAAAAATTAAAAGCAAGTCCTTGGTGAACTAACTACACAAACAGGCGTCGGACTTTTATGCCGGGAATTGCCCGGTGAATCCAGTACTTAGGGAACAAAACTACCCAAACTGCGGAAGAGGAATGCATACTCCCCAGGGAAACGCAAGTCACTCTGGCTCAACTTCGTTCTGGATACTGTAACAGGTTAAACTTTTACATATCCAAAATCAGCCCCGACATACAAAATGTATGCCCCGCTTGCAGTGTGTCCCCACATGACACCAACCATCTCTTTAATTGTAATGTGGAACCAACGCCTCTAACAACCCTTTCATTATGGTCCACCCCTGTCGAAACAGCAAGTTTCCTTGGACTCCCGTTAGAGGATATTGATAACAATTTGTGAACGGTCGCAGCTATTAGGTGGGGCGAAACATTGCTACAACAACAGTAACCCAGAACAGGGTACATACATAGGTTCCCCCCATATATGTAAATACGAAATGTACTTAAAGAGGTTGTGTAGCATTATGCGTCATGCCCACCTATGCAATACAATTGCGGCGTTACGCATCATGAACTTCTATGCCAATGCCTTTTTGTGAACCGACCACACGCAGTCATAGCATAATCATATTACAATATTATGGGACATAAATTACATTGACCTAACACAGCGGTAAGTGAACATCAATGAATGCCGGAATATGAACCCTTGTCAGTTCACACCTACTAGTTTTGCTCAGTCACTCACCCCGGTCAATACACTTGCCGATCGTCAATGCTATTTGTCACAAAAATATTTAATAAACTATTTACATTGCTACTTTGTTAATGTGAATTACCCAAAATATTCACATACAAACTTTTACATGGTTCATGATAATATTAAGTCTGCTGACTTTGCATACCCAATTATACAAATCTACACATATTCATATTATATACAAATCTACATATATGCATCATAAAATCGATATATATGCAGACCATTAGTACAAAATCTGGCATATATAACAAATCTACATAGTTTTAGTTCCGTAAGTGATTAGAATAATTATGAATGTATAGTTAAGAAATTATGTAATAAGGGAAAGAATTTCTTTAATAAAGACAATTACTATCTGACACCCAAAGCGAGCGAATTTTTATTTACTTCCTGAGCGATCACTGCCAAACTAGATTAAACTTTCGCAAACTGCTAAACAATCTAGTTGCAGAAAATCCTGCCAGCCATGACCAGAAATTGGCAAAACTGCTAAAGATCTTGCTGGAAGGAAAAGATCCTGACAGATCTGCTAAAGCTTGAAAGGTCCTGCAAGTTTAAAAAAATAGAAAATCTAACTAAACGTACTCCCACAATATCGAGAATGTGCTTGAAAGAAAAAAACCGCTTGGAAATATACTACTTAATAAATAAATATCGCGTCGTGAACGACGTGTTTTTGCACGTGCTCACGAGTTTTTTCTACTTTAATTTAAACTTCAAATTTAAATTTAACTTGGTGCTTTTTATTTTTATTTAGCGCATAACAATTAAAATTGTAATAAGTGACATTTGGATTTCTGTTAACTTTTTTCCTGTGCTTTCATATTTTAACATTTGAATTATTATGCCTTGTTGTTGTGGTCATAGAGTTGATCGCGCACAAACTTCAGTGCAATGTGAAAAATGCCGAGAAATTTATCATTGACTTGTGTTGTTGGTAATTTTCTGCCGAACCCAACCATCTAATACTGCTGAAAATATATACATTTTTGGTTTGTGTGCTCCCGCTCAACAAGACGATTCGATGTCTTCGCATAATTCTTCTTTACAACAACAACAAGCCATACAAGTGCAAATGCAAATTCCGCGCAGTGATAATGATAAATTTACTGAGTTGAAAATAGTTAACTCTCACTTCTTTCTGCCGTGACTGCTTTGCACGTAGATAATGAGTGCTTACGTCAACAAACTGATTCTCTTCAAGCCGAAGTTCGTGACTTGCATTGTAAGCTCAACGAAAATAACTCAATTTTATCTAATCTGCTCACACAATTTGAAAAATTCACCAATAACAATAACAACTCTGCTAATCAATGCAGCCAGCTTCTTCGTGTGTACCAATGGGTGCGTCTGGCTCTGTCGACGTCGTTGCTAATGCTGATATAATATCAGCTGCTACTGCTGCTCATCCACCCCCTAATGATGCTGCTGCTAACATCTCCACTGTGACGCCAACTCCTAACGCCGCTGCTTTGCAAATTTCTTCGCCTACATCGGGTACTGTTGACAATTCTCCTGCAGATGTTGGTAACCAAAACGAATGGAGAACAGTGCAAAATAAAAAAAATAGGAACGAAGAAATAAAAATAAACCTCAAAACATCAAAGAAAGTGGTTCTAGCAATGCTAATGCTGAAGCAGGTACAAGTTCAATGCCGGATAGTGCTCAAAGCAACAATAATGCTGCATTGGCAAATAAAACATTAGACCCACCCCCAATAATGGTAAACAGAATAATTTGCGTTTACTAGCGCAACCTTTAGTTGTTGGGTCGGCCATTAACGGGGATTTAATGCTGTTGCGAAAAGGAAGTGGTTGCATCTCTCGCCCATATCTGCCTCGGTTACATCCGAAAAATTGAAATCGCACATTTCTCAACATACCGGTAAGATGAAGAACTCGATCGTTTTTGTTCCGTTGGTAAAGTTGACGTGGATCCAAATCTCTGCGGTATATTAATTTTAAGCTGGGTGTTGAGGCTAGCTCACTTCCAAAGCTATTGGTGCCAGAGTTATGGTCTTCAAATATGCTGTGCATCCATTTCATTTTCATCCTAAAAACGACGAGGTCCAACCGATGTCCAATGGAAATCGGTTGGGTCAGACGGAGCAACGAACCGATTAAAAATTTATATGCAAAACATGGCTGGCATTAGATCTAAATCTCAGCATTTGCAGTTATTCAGTTCCCACCAGGATTATGATGTCTTCGTTATCGTCGAGACATGATTGAATGATAACTTTCATAGCGCGGAGTACTTCGACCCCATGTTATATAACGTCTTTCGCAAGGACATAAATGCTAACATCACAGGATGTGCTAGAGGTGGTGGAGTTCTCATCGCAGTGCATTGCAAACATCGCGATTCAGAGGTTGCACTTAATAATAACAACGAGCTGCTTGATCAAGTCTGTGTTCACATCCGAGGCACCCAGATCAATATTTCTGTGTGCATCTTATATTCCGCCCAACAGTAGCCATAACCTATACACAGCGCATGTTGACAATATTGTTTCCTTAGCTCTGAACAAATGGTGGCGATCATCTCTGCGTGCTAGGGAATTTCAACCTTCCTAACATAAATTAGTCTCAAGATACTTCCAGTTCTTCATTAATAGCGGGTGATGTTATCAGCCTGAATGAAATATATGTGATGATAGCTTTTTAAGCATTGATTTAAGGCAAATTAATTGTTATCCAAATCTACTTGGTCGTACCTTAGATTTGGTATTTTTGAGTAATAATTTAAATTTCACATTGCTTAAATGCGACTCACCTATTACAAAGTCTGACATGCATCATGTACCGTTAGTCATAACTTTTGAATTTTATAGATTTGCCAAAGTCAGTAATGATAATCCAATTTTTCTTTTAATTTTAAGCGATGCAACTTTTTTGACCTGAACAATCTATTTCTGGAAATTTATTGGGATAGCCTGTTTCACAACTTAGACACTAACAGTTCTTTCGAGATATTTAAAACTACTTGGTAACGAACAATAAACACAATACTTAGCCCGTGTGCTAATTTCCAGCAACCGATTTCACTAAGTCCGTTTAAAATAAAACTCTTTGTATTTTCTGCTGATTTTAAACTCTTTATGATTTACCGACGGTAATATCGCGTCGGTATGCATATGAGCGCAAAAATTGACTGACTTTACTTTAATATTTCAATTGCCAAAAAGGTGTCTATTTACTTATTAAATAAATTACATAGGTAAAGAGTTTAACAAAGGAAATTAGAGAACAATGAAATCAAGAAAAAATAAAATAATAGAAAATATTGGAAACCAATAAGTGGACTGTAACAATTGACTGCGTAGCGGTAGAATCGTATGATGCTGCTGGCATTGAACTTGCATTCGCTTTGTATGTACATAGGGATAGGCATACATATGTAAATATGTATGTACGCTTGTTATTAGGCAAATGCATGCTAGTGAGCGCTCAACAGCTTTAGTAGGCTATGCAGTTATTATGTATAAATATGATGTTATGTTGAAGGAGTTGAATGACTTCCGGCGTATGACGATATCGCAGAGGTTCCCAAGTAGTTATTACGATGGAACAAAGTAGTCTGCGGTTCCCAAACATACCGCCACCCCTGAACGACGCGTTCAGAAAGGCAATGTCGCTACCTTTGAAATTGGACGCTTGTATTCTCCTTTGCTCGTTTTGATGGTAACCACACGTACTAGATCATCATCTCCTTTGTGCACTTCGACGATGCGTCCTAAAATCCACTTTGATGGTGGGAGATTAGGTTCTTTCAATACGACCAGTTTGCCGATTTCAAGATTAGTAGTGGACTGTTGCCATTTATTCCTCTGTTGTAAAGAGGTTAAGTACTCAGTATGCCAGCGTTTCCAAAAGCCTTGAACCATAGCCTGCAGATGGCGCCAATGTTGTTTTAAGTTAAAATTTGTAGTTAAAGCAGATGGCTCAGGCATACATGTATACGGTTCGCCAATTAAAAAATGTGCCGGAGTAAGAGGATCGAGATCTGTATCAGAAATGCTGCACAGAGGTCGTGAATTTAAAATAGCTTCGATTTGACATAGTACCGTGCTGTATTCTTCGAACGTAAGTAGGCTGTCTCCAATCACTCTTCTCAAATGTAATTTTATAGATCGTACTCCAGTTTCCCACAATCCTCCAAAATGTGGTGCTGAGGGTGGGATGAAATGCCAATTAACGCCTTCGTTTGCTAAGGATTGAGCCACCTCTGCCCGATCTTCATGAAATATTGAGAGCCGTTGAAGTTCGTTTAAAGCTCGTTTTGCACCGTGGAAGGTGGTACCATTATCGGAATAAAGGTCACTGGGCTTTCCTCGGCGTGCAATAAATCTGCGAAAAGAAGCTAAAAAAGCATCGGTTGTTAAATCACTCACCAATTCGATGTGTAGGGCTTTAGTAGACAGACAGACGAATATGGCAAACCAAGCTTTACCAATTTTTGGATTTCGCGTTTTTGAATACTTTATGCGTACAGGGCCAGCGTAGTCAAGTCCGCAATGTAGAAAACACCGACTGGGCTGAACTCTTGCTGATGGCAGATTACCCATAAGTTGAGTGCTGGTTGCTCTTCTTTGCAAGAAACATGTTTTGCAACCAAATATGACCTTCCTTACTAAGTTTCTGCAGCCCAAAATCCAAAATTGTTGACGAACAAGAGCGAACGTCGCTTCGACACCTGCGTGCATATTGATTTCGTGCGTATGTCTTACGATGAGTAGCGAAATTTTGGCGTCTTTAGGTAGTATAATCGGAAACTTTATATTGTAATTTATATCTGCATGTTTTATGCGACCACCAACCCGAAGTACACCTGATTCGTCTATGAATGGTGAATACCGGATCAGCGTAGATTTGCAATGTAGTTGTTGTAAATTTTGTAATTGATCAATGTCTTTAAAGAATGCATGAGCTTGCGCGCCTTTTAGTAATTGGATTCTAGCTTGTTGGAGCTCGTATGTAGATAAAAACGAGTCACTGTAACCCTCTCGACGACGGCGTGCTTTGTTGATAAATCTTATGCAATATGCGACTATACGTGTCAATCGCCACCAAGAAGATATTTTTGAGCTTAGCAACAACAGCGGATTATCAATTTCGTTGGCACATAATACTATCGCCGCCTTATGATTTTCCTCTACGAGTACCAACGGGTTCGATGACGATATATTGAATTTAGTGTTAGAAGGCCACGATGGTTCAGGGAGTGCTAACCAGCTGGGCCCTGACCACCAAAGCGTATGCTCAATTAGCTCTGTAGGTAGAATACCACGAGAGGCACAGTCAGCAGGGTTGTCTTCGGATCGAACATGTCTCCATTGCTTCGAGGAATTACGTCTAAAATTTCTGCGGTTCTGTTGCTAACAAACGTAGCCCATTTCCTCGGTGGAGCGGAAAGCCAATGAAGAACTATCTCCGAATCCGTCCAACAAACAATATTTGAGATTGTTAAAGTTAACGACTCCTTGACGAGAGTGATCAGCTTCGTTAGCAACAATGCGGCGTTCAATTCAAGCCTTGGAACCGATATTGGTTTCAGCGGCGCCACACGCGTTTTTGCTGCTATCAATTTTATAGCGTAGGAGCCTTCAGTGTGCACGCGACAGTATACAACAGCCGCGCATGCCACGGTTGATGCATCTGAAAATCCAAGAAGTTCCACAGGCTTTGAAGGATATGAAATGTATCGTGGTATCTGTAATTGTTTTAAATGATGGAGCTCCCCCATATAATTGCACCATCGTTTGCATAAGGCCTCCGGTAGTGGGTCATCCCAACCAAGGCCGTAACACCAGGACTCCTGGAATAAAACTTTAAAAAGAACCACAATAGGTGCAACCATACCTAATGGATCGTAAATCTTCGAAGTTTCTGACAACACCATTCGCTTCGTAGGTTTCGGCTCAATTACAGGATCACCAATATTCAAAAATAGCTGATCGCTAGACGGATTCCAATGTAGCCCCAGAATTTTTACAGATGTTTCAGATGTTTGAGAGTGTATGGCAATTGGATTAAATTCGCAGATTGCTTTTGGTAACGTTTCAAGCAGAGGCCAACAATTTGAGCTCCACTTTCTCAAGTTGAAATTAGCTTTTGATAAGAGTTCTATAAGTTCGTTCTTCAGAGCTATCAGATCTTCGACGGTGTCGCATCCAGTGGGTATGTCATCTACGTATGCATCGTGTTCAAGAACGCGTGAAGCATTGGGATATTCTGCTTTGTAGTCTTCCGCAATTTGTTTTAAAACTCTCACAGCCAGAAAAGGAGACGGCGCAAGCCCATAAGTAACAGTTAGCAATCGGTAATGTTGAAGTTTAGCTGTTTGTTCATGCCTCAGTACAATGCGTTGATAATCAGTTTGTTCTGGATGCACCCTTATGCCGCGGAACATTTTCTCAATATCGGTTGCGAACACATACCGATGCTGGCGGAAACGTAAAAAGACACCAAACAAATCGCGTTGAATCGGTGGACCAATATGTAACCGATCATTCAATGAATACCCAGAGGAATCTTTAAGCGAACCATCAAAAACTACCCGGCATTTGGTTGTTGAACTGTCAGCCTTAATTACGGGATGATGTGCTAAATAAAAACGTTTTGAAGTACTCACATTAATCTGCTGCTCTGGAATCAATTCCATGTGTCCCAACTCAAGATATTCATTTAAAAATGCTGTGTATTGTTGTTTTAGCGCAGGTTGACGTTGCAGTTTGGCATCCATACTATTAAGGCGTGAAATAGCTTGCGGCAAAGTGTCATCGATGGGTTTGATATCGGCTTTAAATGGATATTTGACCACATATGTCCCATTCTCAGCTCGTTGCACTGTTGAAGAAAAATACTTTTCTACCGGATCGTGATCGGTGATTTTACTCTTCGATGATTGTAAACTATCCATTTCTAAAAGTGATCGAACCAGGTAATCTACATCTTCCAACGCGTGATTTACTGACACCTGACTTGGACACACCGCCTCAGATAAACATGACCCAGTGATTACCCAACCGAATGAACTATTTAAAGCAGTCAAAGTTTGATTGTTTAATTGTATCTTTTCACCCGTTAAAATCTTCCAAAGTTGATCAGAACCAAGAATCATGTCGATTGGACCAGGAATTCCGAAAGTTGGATCTGCTAATGATAATTGATTTATTTGCTTACGGGTTTGCTCGCATAAATGAATTGATTGAGGTGGTAGTATTGAAGTCAGCTTCTGAAGAATAAGCGCTTCAACCTCAACATTATTTTCGTTATTTGCAGAGAGTAGTGTAAGAACTACACGACCTCGAGTATTGCCGACGCTTTTCGACGATAGCCCTACAATTGGAACACGGGCATGTTTGCGCTCTACGCCTACCAACTGAACAAATGCTTCTGTAACGAATGAAGCTGTTGACCCAGTGTCAATCAGCATTCGACAATTTACCACAGTGCCCCATTTATCACTCACCCTAGCAAGAACGGTAGGTAAAATTGTTTGCGACGAGATTTTGACCTTTTGAATTGTATGATTACTCACAATAGGTTGAACTGCACTATTTTTGCTACTTGTTGCATTTTCAACATTGGCTACACTTTGTCTTTCTAAATCTTTGGGCTTGGCATTATTTTCAAAATGTAATAAAGTATGATGGGCGGAAGAACAAACACGGCATTTCACAGAGCTCAAACACTTGTTAAACTGGTGGGAGCTACCTAGGCAATTAAAGCACAATTTCTTATTTTTCACAGTCACTCGTCTGGCATTAACATCAAGTGCTTTAAACTTAGGGCAATGAGTTAGGGTGTGTACATCTGTGCATTGCATTACACACTGATTATTGTGCTTCACTTTTGATGAATTTGCAAAATGTGCTACGGCAGCCCGCCGACCTGTTGAATGAGTACTAGGTTGGCATGATTCCAGGGAATCACATCGGCGAACTAAAAATTGCAGCAACTCTTCAAATGTCCGTTCCGTTATAGCGTCGCTGGATTCTGCCCAATCCTTCTTTGTTTCGTCATCCACCTTGCCCAAAAGTATGTGGATAAGCCATGGATCACGTTGGTTGGAGTTGAGAGCATTAAGTCCTCGAATGACTTCATCTGCTCCGTCAGTTATTTTCCGCAAAGAATTCGCATTTGCCGTGTGGCAAGTAGGAAGAGATAAAAAGGATTGAATAAACGATCGTACGATAAGCGGTTTACGATCATACCGCTGTGTCAGACGATCCCATGCCTCCAAATAATTTGCATCTGTCAGCGCCAAATGCTTCACCAGCTGCAAGGCTTCTCCAGCTAGGTAGGACTTCAAATAATGAAATTTTTGTGTCGGTGTTAGATTATTCTTTTGATCGATGGCACCCGTAAATAAATCCCTGAACGAGGGCCAATCTTGATAACTACCGGAAAACGTTGGTACTTGGATTTTTGGTAAGTGGATATTCGAAATATTTTGTGTTTCATTTAGGCGTTCGAGGAAAGCAGCTTGTTGACCAGCCAACTTGTTGATCGAATCTTCATTCGACGCACCTGGCAGGTCTCGAGTCTTGCCTTTCAGTGCGGTAGACAGCAATGCATGAGCCGTAAAATACTTATCCTCGTAGTCCAGTATGTCGTCTACTGGATCTACGAACCCTTCTTGATCCTCGTACTCGTAGAGCTGCTTGCTCAATTCAGACAACTCACTAAAACTTAGCTCTAGCTTTTGTAAGCGATTTGCCAAGAGCTCCGCGTTGACTGTCTCCTCAATATTTTGAGCTGCATCATATGCACGGGATATGGTTGCCTTAGCCCAACCACGCCTTCTCGTCAAAACATTCATTTTGTTAATTTAAATTTAAATATTTTATAAAAATGTCAAGTAGGTATTTCACTATTTGCAGTTAGTTATTTTTTCTGCTCTAAAAATGAGCTATTGAATTATTGTTGTACTATTTTATCTCCATAGATAAGACTTTTTCCCCACTTTCACAATTTAAAGCAGTTAGCTTTTTTGTATTTATTTTACAAGGTTTCAAATGATTTTGCTTTTTTGCAAATGAACGACGTGTCACAAATAAATGTAAATTTTTCTCAAATAAAAACACAGCTTTTGTATTTGTTTTATGATTTAGATATAAGAAAGTATCGCCACTTTCACAGTTTAGTTTTTAGATAATTTGTTCCAAAATGAAATGTTTAATTTTTTTCTCAACTACACTATATCTGTAGTTTTTTGACATAACCGATTAAGTTTGTCTTGATTCGATTCACAAGCTTTTAATGATGATTTGCAAATGAAATATTAAGTTTTTTGCAAATACACAGTTTTTGTTATTTTTATCGTTCGCACTTGACTGATTGCCCACGCGAATCAGTTTTCAAATATCGATATTAGAGACCGGAACCCGCTTGATCCGGCTCGAAGGACCAAATTTTTCTATGGTAACGAACAATAAACACAATACTTAGCCCGTGTGCTAATTTCCAGCAACCGATTTCACTAAGTCCGTTTAAAATAAAACTCTTAGTATTTTCTGCTGATTTTAAACTCTTTATTGATTTACCGACGGTAATATCGCGTCGGTATGCATATGAGCGCAAAAATTGACTGACTTTACTTTAATATTTCAATTGCCAAAAAGGTGTCTATTTACTTATTAAATAAATTACATAGGTAAAGAGTTTAACAAAGGAAATTAGAGAAACAATGAAATAAAGAAAAAATAAAATAATAGAAAATATTGGAACCAATAAGTGGACTGTAACAATTGACTGCGTAGCGGTAGAATCGTATGATGCTGCTGGCATTGAACTTGCATTCGCTTTGTATGTACATAGGGATAGGCATACATATGTAAATATGTATGTACGCTTGTTATTAGGCAAACGCATGCTAGTGAGCGCTCAACAGCTTTAGTAGGCTATGCAGTTATTATGTATTAAATATGATGTTATGTTGAAGGAGTTGAATGACTTCCGGCGTATGACGATATCGCAGAGGTTCCCAAGTAGTTATTACGATGGAACAAAGTAGTCTGCGGTTCACAAACACTACTGTTGCGGACATCTGCAAACGGTCTATTCCTTGGTTTCAAAAAAGAAGTATAAAGTTCCTTGGCATAACGCAGCCTGATGAAATTTCGAAATTTGAGGAATAAATTTTTTCGCAAAATCAAAAATAGTAAAAATATTATGTTCTTCGCTAAGTATAAAGAGTTTGAAGGGAAGTTCACGTGCCTGGATAAATTTATGCACAGAAATTGCATTTTAAATTTTGAAGAAAACTTAAAAACAAATCCAAAATCGTTTTGGAATTTTGTTAACTCGAAAAAATCTGTGTCGAATATTCCCTCCTCTCTCTTCCTTGGCGATAAAGCTGTTGATACTCCAGCTGATGCGGCAAATCTGTTCGCTGAGTTTTTCATGGCCAACTTCGCGTCGGACCCTGATAATAGTGATGACATTAGTTTCAACATACAACAATCGATACATTTTGGAAATCTTGCACTGTCTTTTGATGATGATGTTTGTGGCATCTCTCGACTTAAACAGTCATCAAATACCGATGTTGATGGTCTGTCAGCAATTTTATTTAAGCAGTGCGAAGCTCTTGTTTATTCCCTTTTATTAATATTTAATAGTTCCCTTCCCTCGGGTACTTTCATTGACGCGTGGAAACTCGCTTTTATTACACCTATTTTTAAGAGTGGCAATAAAAATGATATTAGCAACTACAGACCCATTTCAAAACTTTCCGCCACGTCAAAGCTTTTTGAATGCATAATCCAAGAATAATTACTTTTTTTCGTTAAGAATATTGTATGTCCAGAACAACATGGCTTTCTTCCGGACGCTCAACTAACTTAGCTATTTTTTCTGATGACTGCATCGCAGCTTTTCATTCTGGGTGTCAGGTTGACGCAGTATATACGGACTTTTCTAAAGCTTTTGATCGGGTTTCTCATGTAGTCCTGGTTAAGAAGCTGGCCTGTATGGGTCTCCACTCAGTGTTTCTAAAATGGATTGAATCATACCTACAAAACCGCAGTTGTAGGGTTGTTGTGGACAATGTGAGGTCTTCGCCTTTCGTTGCCTGTTCTGGTGTCCCACAAGGAAGCATCCTAGGACCACTTTTCTTCATATTGTTCATTAATGACATTCGCTCTTGCTTCTCTGCAGTTAGATTTCTACTATATGCGGATGATTTAAAAATCTATTCACTTATTCACAGTCAGCATGACTCTGAATTGCTGCAATTAGATTTGGATAATTTAAGTACATGGTGTAATAGCAATCGGTTAACTCTTAAATTAAAAAAATGTTTTCATATAACTTTTTCAAAACGCGTTAATGTCATTGATACCTCTTTATCTAACTCGCCCCTTATAAGGGTTAGTGAAATAAAAGATTTGGGAGTAACTTTTGACTCCAAATTTACTTTCGCAAACCATATTAACCGTTGCATCTCGAAATCGTATGCCATGCTTGCATTTCTTAGGCGTCATAGCTCGGAATTCACTGACCCTTACACGCTAAAGCTTTTGTATACAGCGTTTGTTCGCTCTAAACTTGAGTATGCCTGTTTAATTTGGTCGCCGTATTATCAGTGCCAAGAGTTGAGCGGATCCAGAAAGTATTATTATATTTTGCTTTGCGCAGCTTACGCTTCTCTGAACCCATTCCGACTTATGAAGCTAGATGCGTATTGATTAATTTAAAGTCACTGCAGAACAGGAGACTAATTTTGTCGCTGTCGTTTATTTTTGAAGTTTTTCGCGGTGCGGCTGACTGCCCAATGCTCCTTGAGAGGATTTTTATAAACATTCCTGCCAGAGCGCTTAGGTACTCTGAATTCTTCAATGTTCGTCTTCTAAAGCTCTTTATGCAATCAATGCTCCAACTACTAGAACCTTGATTGAGTTTAATAGAATTTTAGATTATTTGGAAATAGGTTTTTCTTGCTCAAAAGAGCGCTTTTTAGTACAATAACCCTTTTTATAAATAAGGCATTTATTTATACTAGTAATTTGCTTACTGTTACCACATATTTCTACTTAGCCTGTAAGATTTTTATTTTATTTGGCTTAATAAATAAATACTAAATAAAATAAAAAAAAATAAAAA